>JAOEHY010024677.1:0-28669 GCA_025447955.1 Psilopsiagon aurifrons | reverse complement strand
CTCTGGACTTGTTCCAACAGTTGCATGTCCTTTTTATGTTGAGGACACCTGAACTGCACACAGTACTCCAAGTGAGGTCTCACGAGAGCGGAGTAGAGGGGCAGGATCACCTCCTTCGACCTGCTGGTCATGCTTCTTTTGATGCAGCCCAGGATGCGGTTGGCTTTCTGGTCTGTGAGTGCGCACTGCCGGCTCATGTTCATTTTCTCATCAGCCAGCACCCCCAAGTCCTTCTCCTTGGGCTGCTCTGAATCAGTTTTCTGCCCAACCTGTAGCTGTGCCTGGGATTACTCCAACCCAGGTGTAGGACCTTGCACTTGTCATGGTTAAACTTAACCGTGTCCAATGCTGTGGAGTAAACCACTTCCCTGGGAAGATTATTCCAGTGGCTGATTGTTCTCATTGTGTGCCCCTGGGGTAATTAGTGATGCTTACATTTCATTGAATAATCTCAAAGTACTTCACAAGAGAGGGTGAGTCACCTCCTTTTTATAGAAGTAGTCACCCAGCTGTGTATTAGTTTAAGAATCTCTACAATGTTGTGGTGATGCTGCCGGAAACGTAATCCTCATCTCTATGCTGCTAATCCTCGTTCTTGTGCTGTGTTGCTGCGCGTAGCTTTGTGTGGTGCTGCACTCAGTTTGGGGTGGCAGATGTGTCATAAGGATGAAGTGTTCGCAAAAAAAAACCCCAACAAACCAAAAACAAAGCCAAACAAGGGATGCGTAGTGTTTTGGTGTTGTGGAGCCCAAGTTGGAAGAGACCACATGTGTCATCTGGTCTGTAGATACATGTGTAGGGAAAAAATTTGTTCCTTTAAAACATATGGAAGACATTATTGTGATATCACTTCAGGGTCTCCTTCCACTGCATAACGGGAAGCAGTTGAAGGACTATCACCATTCAAATTTATAAACCTATTGTTGACTGTATTTACGTGTACTTGAAAGCCATATATTTGTTTTATTTTGATTTTTCCTACCAACATACTCCTTTCTATGGTATTCTAAAGGACTGACTGTCATCTGCTCATTGTTTTTGGTATTTTATTTCATTTGTTTGAAGATTTTTTTTAATTTTTTTTTTTCTGTTGGGAATACTGAAATGGTATGTTTTATTGCACATATTTTCTGTGTGTTTTACTAAGCTATGAATATTGTGTCTTTTTGTGTAACTTTTAGCCATGTTAGTAGGAATAGAATGGGAGTTGACATAATGCTGAACCTGAGATGGTGGGGTTAAAGTCATGGGAGGGAGAGAGATCCTGAATTTCAGGCAATTGTGTCATCATAGAATCACAGAATGGTTTGTTTTGGAAGGGACCTTAAAGCTCATCTAGTTCCAACCCCCCTGCTGTGGACAGAGACACCTTCCACAGAGCAGGTTGTTCAAACCCAGTCCAACCTGGCCTTGAACAGCGCCAAGGATGGGGCAGACACAGTTTTTCTGAGCAACCCGTGCCAGGGCCTCACACCACTTTCACAGCAAAAAACCTTCCTTATCTAATCTAAACCTACCATCTTTGAGTTTAGAGCTATTCAAACACTTCCTTGCAGTAAACCAGCTGTGCAAGTGGTGGAAGGCCTATAGCTTAGTGTTTCTGAAATGTGATTGTCAAAACTTTAAGAAATATAGGGGAAAAAAATATTTTCATTTGAAGGACGGTGGCTGAGCTGTTTGATCTGTAATGATGAGCTCACTGTTTACATTATAGATGATGTTGGCATATTTAACGTTGCTATTAATTTCATGGCTAAGTATGCTGAGGTGTCCTCTATTTAGGTGCTGTTAGAGCTAACAACAGTTAAAGTTTTGTTTCATAAACAGCAAAGTGCTGCCAGTAGGTGAGAATGAGAAGGTTTTTTAATATTGACTCAGAGAATAGAGTTGCAAAAGTAATAGAATGATGTTTTCTAGCAGCTTTGAAACCATCATCAGAGATTAATAGCCATTAGAGAATTATATGACAGAATGTGTTGTGTACTTTCAAAATATATGTAGTATACATACTACATGGGGATGTGCACATTTAGTACCCGTCTCGAGCTGACTTCAGATGATTGTGACCCTTCTTTAGTTTAACACTAGTGAAATTTCTTACGTGTTTTAATCCAGCTCTTTGAAGTCTGATATTAAATTATAGCATGCTGTTGAATGTTCATAAATGATAGCTGTATTCTGTACCATTGATGACTGTTTTCATTGGTAAATAAAATCGATCTTGATTATCCTTGTGTACCTCTCTATTTCTGCAAGGTATGAATCCCTTCTCTGTGTGAGAGAGAGAAAAGGGGAAAAATAAAGTGTAGGTCTGATGGTAATGAAAGCGTCATTATATTGGGGAAAAAATGTGCTGAAGCAGCAAATGGATTTAATTGCCAAATGGGTTTTTGCTTGGAAATTCTGGCCTTGGGCACAGAGGGGAGCTGACTGTCCCGAAAGCTGTCAGGTGAGTCAAAAGTCATAAGACCCCAGGCATGTGCACATGTATATCCACAGGTGAGGTGACTGCTTTGTTTCTTCTCCTGGACTTGGAGGACTTGCTTTACTCTTGGATCCAGGGTTAAATATACATTCTGTAGTATTTATATGGTTTTCTTTTTGGTAATGGGCATAGTAGAAGTTTTTGCTGTAGCTTCTGGGTTTTTTACCTGCTCTTTTGGATTTTGAAGAGAAAGAAATACTCAGGGAAAAAATTCTAACCACGGATGGACAGTTCTGTAAAGGCAGCAGCCCACAAAAGGCTGTCTGAGAATTCTGCGTCTACAGATAGAGGTAAGGAGTTTGAAGTATAGTTTAGGAAGGTGGGGTTTTTTGGTGTGGTTTTTTTTTTTTTTGGTTGGTTGATTTTGTTTTTTTTTTTTTTTAATGGCTCAGTTGTTGGACTGCATCAGGTATTGATATTTCCACAGCCTTGATGGTAGAGTGTTGGCTTGAGAGGAAAAATGCTGTCTTGAGGAGGGGGTTAGTGGTAGTCATACATAGTTTGTGGGAATGCTTAGCTTGTGTAAATGAATGCTAGGCTGAGATTTTACAAAACTTGGAGTCATTTGGTTATTTACAGTTTCTCCTTGTCTCCCTAGTAGGGTTGTGCCAGGTTGAAGGTGGCTGTTGCTGTTAGCAAGGTCTAGGAGTTGTTTGGCAGGTGACATTATGTTCTGTGAGTGCCTGTTCCAGCAGCGAGCATTGGGAAACCTACATTTGGTTCCAGGTTTCCGTTGTGATCTTCTGCAAGGCATATAATCTTTCTGTGTCTTGGTTTCATCATTATTTATATGCATTATTTATAAATTAATATCTCAGAGCAACAGCTTGTTGTGAGCAGCATGTTGATATTTATTGAGCTTTTCAGAAGCTAGTGTAAGTAGCAAAGACTTTTGCAGAGTGGAGGAAGAGAATGTCACTACTTGATGGGGGATGGGATTTGCTGCTTTCCTGAATGTTTTGATAAATTGAGAGGCTACTGATTCATTTAAATTTTTGATTTCTTCCCCTCACCACCCTTCCACCCCAGGACTAATGGAAGCTCTTTCAGTAGATATCATTTACCTCTGCAATGTGTTTACGCTTCAGGGAGCTTGAGGATGTAATACATGGTAGTTATTATTGTTTTCTTCTGTTGATAATGAGTTTACTTCATATCTAGGCAGTGTCAAACTATTACTGTTCATTTGGATTTGAAATTTGTCAGTCCTGATTAATAAAGCTGAAACATGATTTAATTTCAACAGTCATTGATTTTAGCACTAATGGAATTTACATTGTTGTAATGTAAGAACACTTTGTTGTTTAACTTGACATAGTTGTCAGTTACAGTAACAAAAAGTCTCCTTTATTAGCATACAACTGTGTATTCCTATTAGAAACATTTTCCACTTAAAGTATCCTCTGAAAACCCCTGTTCTGCTGATGGCTGTTGTGGAATCCCCCTGGCCAATTTGACTGATTTTTAGAACTGTTTTTCTTTTCGTTATTTCTTTGTGTATGACAGAAAGAAAATAACCTTTAAATGGAAATTATAATAATTGGCTACACACAAAACCCAATAAACCTTGGGGGAAAAAAAAATCCATTATGTCTGTCTGATCTAACCTCATTGTAGTCAAGGAACTACCTTCTTTTTCTAGGTGGAGGAATCAGGGCCAGAGCTTTTAGCTTTCTCTCCAAATTGTAGAAATTATGTAGCAAAAGTCAATAAAGCAATAATATTTCCTAGAACTTGTCGTTGTTTTGTTAGCTATGGCTACTCATGGAAATCAGACTTCTGTGGGCTTTCCTCCCCTCTATTAGGCCCAAAGTACAGTGCAAAGTTGTCTCTCTACAATCGTGGTTTCATTAGGCCCAAACAGAATGAGAATTTTCACTTTGAAATCTAGCTTATTGGTAAGCTTATGGAATGGTAGGGTTTTGTGTTTCTGTGTTGTTTCTTTAGTTTTTTTTCTTTTTTTTTTTTTCAGATTTTCATCCATAAAATTCATAATGACATGAAATAAGGCACCCTGTGAGGGTGGTGAGGCCCTGGCACAGGTTACCCAGAGAAGCTGTGGCTGCCCCATCCCTGACAGTGCTCAAGGCCAGGTGGGATGGGGCTTTGAGCAGCCTAGTCTAGTGGAAGGTGTCCCTGCCTCTGTGTGTGTGGGCACATGGAGGTTAGAGTGAGGCTCTAGATTATTTTTAAGGTCTCTTCCAACCCATTCTGTGATCCTGTGATTTAAGGGATATTACTGATGAAGCAGCCTGAAAGCACTAGGATATTTTTAGTGCTATCAGAATTCACACCAGTACTACCTGGAAAAGGTCTATTAGCTTTTTATTTGTATGAGGATTCTGAGATTCTGTGAGGGGAACAGATCGTACTGAAGTCAAAAGGTGTAATTATTGTCACTGTCGACCGAACTGGGGAGTTTGTAGTGGAGGTCTAACTTATTTGTTGCACCATACAAGTAGCAGAACATCTTGAAATAACGTGATGGTACTAATTTGTAAATCGTGCTGTCAAACAGCAAAGGTTTTGAGAAGGTAATGAAAATATGTGTAATTAGGATTACATAATGGATATTCACAAAGTAGTTGTGGAACATAATTGATCTTTGGTGTTCATACAGAAAATGGTAGCACCATGAAGGATAAGTTACAGGAAACAACCTGGCCATGGGTATGAGGACCCTCTTTGGACTTGTGAAGAGATGCTACTCCTGACATGTTTCATTGAATTTACTATTCCAAATGTGAGATTGTTTTGATGTGAGCAAACCAGGCCTGAGGCGTATGACAGCTGTTTGTTTTCTTGCTGGGATTGCAGATACCAATGAACAAGTGTTACAGGATTAATATTATGTCATCAAATAGCATCACGGGCTCCCAGGAGAACGCAGCCTGTCGCAGAGGTGCAATGAAATCACCAGTTCCCTGAACACCGTGTTCCTTCACACTAAGTGAACAGTCAGTTCTGCTTGCTCCGCTATCACCTGAATGGAGTTGCTCTGCATACCAGGCCAGCAGCACCTCCTCCGATAAATACAACTGATGCTTTCTTTGTCTTAACTTCCACTTGGGTCAGTCAGGGTTTTTCCAGCAGTGCTGATAAGCTGTTTACAATTCTTCCCAAACTCCTGTTTCCAAACACCTTTAATAGTAACTAAGCAACAATGAATATTTCACAGAACAAATATTACCGATTTGAGGTGTTTATTTTGGCTGTGTTGTTCTACCAGAAATTCTAATTATCCTTTTGAGTTTTGTAAGGTAAATATTTTGTTAGGTCTCTCCTGAGAGCAAGGGTGATGGTCTGAGGTAGTGACTACGTTTCTGTTCTTTAATGGTTGTGAGTTCTGGTCAGTGGTGGGTTTTTTTTTTCACCTGCGCTGTTTGATGTATTGGATGGACATTCTGGGTGTCTTCTTAAAATACCTGGCTGTTGAGATATCAGCGTGGAAGGGGAAGGAACAGTTATTGTGGCTGCTGTAGATATGCATTAATGAACTTGCATTTTGGTATGATCTGGATTTTCTTCAGTACCTATTCATCTACAGGAAGCTGCCTCTGATGTTGTGGCCGGGAATGGAAAAAATTTTACGTGATCAGTTTTCAGGAAAAATGCATACGTGAAAGACTCAGAAAACTTCTTCAGAATTCTGGTTTTGATAGGTTCCTATCCACCCAAAAATGTGAACATATGCATGTGAACATGTAAGATTAATCAAATTATAAAGCATCTCCCCTGACCAAGACAGCACAGCACTTACTACATATCCAGGACATTAATGCAACAGTCATTTGAAGTTTGTGCTGTTGTAAGTCATATGCTGATACATGATGAGAATGTTATAAAACAGAGGGGCAGTGCTGTTATGCAGTGGGCAGTAATATTGACAGTCCTGTTTAGAAAGTCCTGAGCCTTTCTGAATTAATTACTCTGATGGTTAGAAATGGTTACCAAACCGTGTAAGCCATCCACAGCTGTTTCCAAATCTATCAGGTATGTACTTGAAAGGTTATCAGGCAAGTGCTGGAAGTCAGCTCTGGGTGGTATTAATTGTTTATGAACGTGTTTTAATGTCAGCTTTTATGAGTAGCTAAGGATTCTTGCTTTATTTCCTTTCTCTTATGCTAGTTTCTCCTTCTGACTTCGAGAGTGTTGCTCTTGAAGGGGATCTGAACGGCGAGCTGATGAACGAAGACATACGTATCCATAGCTGGCCTTGTTCTTACTACTTAGACACCAGCAAACAATGGATCTCTGGCAGACTCTCACTGACTCCTGTTGCGATCAGATTCACAGCTGGCAAGACTGGGGAGCTTTTGGTCAACTTCCATCTTTCTAGTATCAGTGAGATCAAGAAGGAATCTTCAAATTTAATCTTCAGCTCACTTACCATCTTAGAGAAGAACACCAAACACTGGTTTAGTTCTCTGCAGCCCAGCAGAAATGTGGTATTCAACATCCTTGAGCACTTCTGGAGGGAGCAGTTACTGTCAAGCCAAGGAGCAGAAGCAGCGGCTTTGCAAACAACAAAGGGAAAAGAACTGACGGGGCTATTGACTGGCTCACAGAAACGGCTGGAGGACACAGCAAAAGTGCTGCATTATCAGGGCGAGCAGTTTGATAGCATCATGAGAGGACTCAACAAGATTGAAGGGGATATGGATGTAGCAGACAGGTATGGTAATGGGGCATTCTCTGAGCTAAGCAGTGCTTGTGGGATTGCTTTGCTTATGACTGAATTTTATGGGGCAGATCCATGGAGGTCTTCAGAATTGTAGAATGGTTTGGGTTAGAAGGGAACTTAAAGCTGTCTAGTTCCACCCCACTGCCATGGGCAGGAACACCTTCCTCTAGACCAGGTTGCTCAAAGCCCCATCCAGCCTGGCCTTGAATACTTCCAGGGATGGGGCAGCCACAGCTTCTCTGGGCAACCTGTGGCATTGCCTCACCACCCTCACAGGGAAGAACTTCTCCCTCAGATCTCATCTCAGTCTCCCCTCTTTCACTGTAAAACCATTTCCCCTTGTCCTGTCCCTACCTGCTCTTGCCAAAAGCCCCTCTTCAGGTTTTCTGTCGGCCCCTTTAGGCGTTGGAGGCTGCTATGAGGTCTCCCTGGAGCCTTCTCTTCTCCAGGCTAAACAAGCCCAGCTCTCTCAGCCTCCCTCCACAGGAGAGGTGCCTCAGCCCTCTGATTATTGTCGTGGCCTCTGGACTCACTCAGGTCCATGTCCTTATACTGGGATAAAGTGTTGATTTTTTCCTGGCAGTTTAAGCTCACAGTGGTCTGCTGTGGATCTAGGTCTTGTTACAAGATATGTCTCTATTTCTGTCCTCCCTTCTGTGTGACATTTTTTTCACCTTGGTGAAGTTATCTGTGCATATATATCTGTCCTCTCTTTCAAATAACTTTTCACGCCTTTACAAGTTTCATCCATAACTGGCAGAAATGGTCAGGATCTCCAAGATATGAGCAATGTGTAAGCTCTAAGAGAATAGGCAACATTAGGGGAAGTAGGTGACAATTCATGTCCCCACAAAAGGATAAGGTATGGCATTGGCATTTTTATTAGATGTCTTTGAATATGTATAAGAAATGAGAAATACTGGGAGCTGGCTTTGGTTAATTTTGTGGAGCAGCCTGTTTTGCTGTTCCACAGCAAACATAACAGTTCTGCTTTTCTTGTTCTCAAAGGAAATTTTGAAGAGAGCAGGTAGGCTGCTGACTTGGAGGCAATTCCCTAGAATTATCAGGAGACAGCTGTCAATTAATCTCAAAGCAGATTATACTCCTTTCTCCATGTATGAAAGTCAGCCCTTGAAGCTGCTTTTTGCATGCATTGGGTAGTTGAGGGCTTTATATTTGTCCTTTCCTTTGCAAGAACTTCCCAGCTGCACATAGCAGCGAGTATTGGGTCTGGTGCAGATGTAGTCAAGGAGATAGCTGTAGAAACAATGCTCCCTCATTTGTGATATAAAGCTGTACTACTTTTAATCTTGCATGGAATACTTTCTGCCTTTAGGTCTAGGTGGAATAAAAGTTTTGGGGAAAATGAGCAGTGTGAGCTGCTCTGAAGTGCTTTGTCTGCAGAGTGGGGTGGTGCAAGAACTGGAGAGACAGTACCAGGCTATTTGTAGTAAAATCAGTTGAGCACTTAAGCCAGTGTATTCATTAAACTTAGACACTTCAGTGCTGCCTTTAGACAGCTGAAATAAGGGATTTGGAGCACATTTGTTGCTTAACTAAGTTTTGCAGAACTCAATGTGAGTATAAATGGTTGGTGTCTTGATCAGAATATTATGACTTTAATTCACTTTGAATGCTAATCATTACTCTATGTTATTTTGTACGCTGCAGGTTTGATTTGATAGCAATCCAAAAGAGACAGTAAGGTAGACAGTAGTGTTGTAATATATAGCTATGAGTGGTTTTGTAAAAGCTGTGACAGCTGCATGAAGAAACAAATACAGTATAGTTCAAACCAGTTGTTTTTGGAAGACTCATCTGTTTTTAGGCAGATATCATGTCTCAAACAAAGTGTTGATTTCACAATGGTTCTGCTGATATTCTGCATACCCTTTAAAGAAAAGCCAAGATAATTGAAAGCTTCAGCAATAGCTTTTAAACTTCTGTAGCAATAAACAATGAGTACGAAAATAAATACCTGCTCATTGTTTTTGGAAGAGAGTTTTGTTTTGGGTTAAGATGCACTGGGAGGTATTATTTGTCCTCATGACTCTGAAGAGCTTAATGCTTTGATTTAAAAATGGAAAAATAAAGGAAGGCATTGACCAAATGTTAGCTGGTTTATCTATAGTACAAAGAGTTTGGCCACCTTGCAGGGTAAAATGTAGAATCCATTAGCAAAATAGTTCTAGTCACCCTGTGCTTTTCTTAGTTTTCTAGTGTAGTTTGTGTGTAGATTTTCTCATGAAGCTTCTCAGCCAAAAGTCTTCTCATAAACTGATGACATCTCTCTTCATGTCCTTAAACAGTGTAGGAAATAGGGAAGACCATGAATTCAGACTATTAACATAAATGGGCTCATGTCTGTAAGGCTCTTTGACTTTTGTTTTCCTTAGAAGCTTGATAAGAAGTAACTGCATGGACAGTACCATGCAGGACTATTTTCCATGTGAAGCAGATTCTGTGCAGAAGGAAACTTTGGTAACAAACTTCTGTGTCTGCTAGTTCAACAGCACCAGTTTGATGGTATTGTCTGTCATGAAAAGAACCATGCCCCTTTATCTCCTTTCATATGTTTAAAACTTTGATCAACTTTATCTTGCCCTTATGTGTGAGCTTTTTTGGATTATTAATTCTGTCCTTGCGTATGCGTGGGTATATATAGCTGCTGTCAGTGGACCTGTGTTCAGATGAGCAGAGCAGAGTGTGACGTTCTAGAAGATGTTCAAAGACTAAAAATAAGCAGAAACCCAGATTCGCCGTTTCCTTTTTAATATATTACTATTAGATGACAAGGTACTTTGGTCGCAAGTTTGATTTGTGTATATGGACCGGTCATATAGGTTATTGATACAGAGGGGTGACTCCTCTGTGGAAGGCTGGAGAAGTTGGCTGGAACCTTTGTTAGGGCTATGCAGCAGAAAAGCCTTGGTAGTAAATCAGACATTGCACAGCTGGGATGTCAATCCCTGGGGAAAGAAGGGAGGAGCCAGGAGAGTGAAGGGATGAAGTGATAAAAATTAAGGCTCATACCTATCCAGAATAAGTTTCCACAATGTAAACAGAGGTTTAGGCTTGTCACATTGCAGCTGCTTTTCAGAAAGTCCGTGAACATGGTGAATGTGATATAGTGAATCCACATTGCCGTAGGAATTTAATGACTTTTCATGCATTAAGACATAGGCATAAGCTGTCATTGCCCTAAAGTAACTTTTTGTAACTCTTTCGTACACTTAAAGAGGACAGAAAAAGTGCTTTGTGTTCTGTAGAAATGAGATCAGGTTGTTTGTCTCTGCTTAGTTGCAGCAGGTGGGTTAGAGCATAGCTTTGAATTTGGAAGATGATGTGTGCTAGTAGATCCTGGGGCTTTTTCAGTCATTCTCTGTGTCGAATTTAAGTTGAACCTCATAGTTTCAGAATTCATCCCTAAATCTATGATACTATGCCATTTCAAATTCTGTTATTCAGAATAACATACAGAGTACATACCCTTTGATCTGTCTTCCCTACCCCTCACCCCTTTTTTAAGGAGTGTCTTAGCATTTCCAGAGGGCAGTGGCGAGATCTGATCCAGAACTGATACTCGTGTTACATTCTATCTACAGAAGTATCTGATGTTCATGCTTTAGTTGGGAGTTGATTCTTGGAACAATTCATTCTGCCTTTTGTATTCAAGAATCCAGTGGTTGCCTCTCAATATGACATTTTCTGCTCTTCCTAAAAGATGAATTTATTTAAGTTGGTGTGTTTTGAAGCCAGTGCTGAGCTTTGATGGCTAGTAAACACAGCATTTTCAGTCAGAGCTTCCTCTTTCAGATTAGACTTTGTCTGCAGCCAAATCAAACAGGATTTTAAAATTGAAAAGTCTTCTGTGTGTAGGCACACTCTGATTCTCATGAAAAACACGAAAAATAAGTCCCTACGAAAAGGATCTTTAGAGCAGCAGTGTTGTGATGCATATTTGATCATGGAGTACCTTTCTAGAATAAACTTAAAAGTAAATTAAATCAAGCTGGCTTTCCAAAATAGGAATAAAGCAGTATTTTTTTGTGTTTTGCTCTCATAAGCCTTGCATCTCTAGGATTTAAGTTAATAAATAGTCTTTTGTAGTAAGATGGCATTTTTTCATTAAAGATTTTATTATGTGTAGACTGGCTTCATTAGAAGTATCTACTACAACTACTGTGCCAGTGGCACATGCCTGATCACTGGGTAGTATTTAAGGTATTGATGGACATGGGGGAACATACAGTTCTGATCTGGATTGAACTTCCTTACAGCTGATTTTTTTTTTTTTTTTTTTTTTTTGATTTAAACGTAACTTCTTCCCCCCCATTAGTTAATTGACAATTCATTTGTGCTTCCAGAGTCTGCTTTCCTGTCCTGCTCAGTGGCTGAGGAGTGGACTGAAAAATTTGTTTAAAACATCCTGATCAGGCTAATTGTCTGCAGACTAGTTTGGTTTGTAGGATGCTTCCAGCCAGCTCACTGCTGTTTTTCAGTGGGAGCAGGGTAGGGTTTGGGCAGTCAGTGATTCCCAGAGGGTTGATTTGCCTCCTCCTATGCCTGGGGGCAGGAGATGAGCCACTTTGGCTCAGATGTGAGGTACATGTCAGAGGCTGCTGGTGAGTGAGAGAAGAGGTGACTGTTTACACTGTGGGAGGGAAAGGGGGATATGAAGTTTGTGTTAGCTGTGTGTGGAGATGTTGTTGGTCCCAAAATTTCTTTCCAGCCACTAAAGTGGAGTCATCTTGAAATACACAGTCCTCTGCTAGCAGGATGGGCTTGAATGATACAGGCAGGGGATGAGAGGAAAGTGGGAGAAATGGAGCATCATTGGTGCTGACTGTGGCTCTGACACCAGCTCCTGTCTAGACCTGGAGAGGGACGATAACAGACAGGAGCACTCCATGTGAAAAGTCAAACCAAATCCATCCCTTTTCCTCTTATTCACTTTCTTTTTTTTTTTTTTTTGGGGGGGGGGTTTTGTGAACAGAGTAGTGGTCAGGCTTAGACCCAAAGATCTGCAATCATGATCCTTTCTTGGGAGAGGACCCAGAAAAGGGGAATGGGCTATGCTGATTAAAAAAAATACAACAGGATTGTGTTTTCTATGTCACTGGCTGTTCCTAACAGTGTTGCATCTTTCTTGCTTGCAGCTGGTAAACTTGAGTGCCTGCTTAGGTGCATGTTCTTTCTTAGGAATAACTCTTGTGTTATTTCTGGCTGTACAGTGGTCTTTCTGAGGAGCAGTTGCTTAATTGTTCCATAAAGTCAGTCTGGTTACCTTTAGGCTAAGGCACCAGTTTGCCAGAAAGAAGGCCTTCAGGAACTGCACCAACACTGATGGTGAAGCAGACTCTGGATACCTCTGGCAGTCTTTGCTGGGCTTTTCAGCCTCAGCATCGCACTGTTAGTGTTTTAATGGGAATTTGGGAGTGGAAGCAAAGCAAAAGGTGGCAGACTATGGGGCTGTGGTATAAAGGAGCAGAAAAAGGCAGTGGTGCAGATGGCCAAGTGTGGAAATACTGAGGTAAACAGCAGTATTAGCTGAAGAACAAATGGGTGTAAACTGGCCTGATTAAGTCCAGCTGAAAGTTGCATCTCTTGTGCCAGGACAGTGAGATTCAGGGTCCCCTTTCCAGTGTGTTAGCCAATGAAGGAAAGCTGCTTTTTAAAACAGATGGATCCTGGTAATCTGTGAATAGGTTTGAGGAACAAAACAAGAGGGCTGGATTCAGTATTAAGAAATCTTTATCTGCTATAATTTACTTTGACCTGGAGGGCTAGCACAACCTCCCTACTGGCTTTGACTCTGCTAATGCTCTCTTTCCTCTGCTAGGTTGTTGACTGAGCTCGAATCTCCTTCTTGGTGGCCGTTTAGCAGCAAGCTCTGGAAAGCACCATTGGAAACAAAGCCAAAGGAAACTGCCACAGTTTCCGATTCGAAGAACCAGGAAGGAATCATAATTAAAATTCCAGTTATTATCACCCACAGAACAGACTCAAATGTCAAGCCAGGAAAACTCACGCTCTTTGCTTCTGGTCTGGAAATCTGTGACTGCAATTCTCAGGTCATTCACCGTTTTGAATCAAAGGATGTAGATGATATCAGAGTTCATACACCATATGAAATCACTGTCCGTCAGAGATTTATCGGGAAGCCAGACACCTCTTACCGGCTCTTGTCAGCAAAGATGCCAGAAGTAATCCCTATCTTGGAGATGCAATTTAGCAAGAAGATACAGTTTCTAGAAGATGCCCTAGGTTTTGCTGGTGCCGGGAAGTCTCCTCAGGTAGATTTGGGGACCTCCATTTGGCAAGCAGGTATGTGACAAAGCAGTCCATCTGTAAGAGTAACACTAGCACCAAGAATTTCTAGGTGGTTTTCAAATTCAAAAGTATATAATAGTTACAAGGCAAATCCTCTTCCGTTTGCCCCAGTGTGAGACAATGTTGATGATAAAATGCAAGAAATAACTGATAGGTGACCTTAGATGCTATTGCCAAGAGGGAGAGGGCAGAAATGCCAGAAGTGTGTGGCCCCACTTTAGCCTAGTTGGATTTTCTTTCTTGCAGCTGCATTAGCAGAACCTGTGACTGCAGATGCTGAAGCTGTGTGTCCCTCAGGAGCCTAGCAGCTGGATTGCACCAAGCCCTCTTGAACACTGTGCTCTCAGCTGGTGTTGACACTAACTCCACACCACTTTGTAAAAGGATTAACTTTGAGTTTCAACTGCTGGCTTGTGTTTTAACTACAGTGTCATTCTTTCTCCGGTGGTCACCAATTCAGTTTTGTACCACTCTGGGAGGAAGTAATTAGAAATCAGTTTTCCTGATTGCATGCTCCACAGTCCTCTGTTATTTTTCCATTTTAAGTTTGTAGCTGGAAATATATTAAATCTGTCATTTAGTTAATTGTAGAAAATTTAAAACATATTTCCAGTCCAGCAGGTTTTTAAATAACATCTGGAATAAACATCACATTAATTTTCATATCTTAAAAACTAGAATTTTATTATTTGAGAAGTTCAGGTGTTTGGATATAGATTTTAGGTCTGAGGTTAGGCTAATACATTGGGGAAAGAAAACAAAGTGGAGATTGAAACCCTTAATAAGAATGATGTTACTTACTACTGTTACATCTGCTAAAATTCTGGGGAGGGTTGTTTTTTTGTGATTTTTTTTTTGTTTGTTTGTTTTTTGTAATCCCACCCTGGATTCATTTGAGAGCTGTTGAATTCTTGTCCATTAGGAATTTAATTCTATCAAAATGTCTGAGTCCTCCTTTTTTTTTCTTAATCATTAGTGACATAAGAGCAAATTGTTGGATGGATTTGTTGACAGTACATTAAAAACAAGTAGAAAAATTATACGGTAAAGCAACAGTTGAACCTATTTCTGTGCACTGAGCTAAAACTGGAGTTCAGCAGGGAGGATAATGTCCTCTTGTTGAAGAGTCATAGAGGGCCGTAGCTTGGAAAAGCTTGTTAATTTTTAAGGAAGTAAGTCTTGGGCATCTGGCACTGAGATGTCAGCACAACAACTTAGAGGAAAAACAACCTGCTGGTTTCTTAAGCACTGAGTTATTCCAGCAAATTGGTGTTCAGTTCCTGATGGTCTTAAGGCTGGTTACATAAAGTAATTGGTTATACAGCCCTAGTGTGCTTAATTTCCCACTGCTCTGCCTTGTTTGCATCTGAGTCAGTGAGTCAAGGATATTGCACTCCTACCCCCACCTGCATTTCGACTGTTTAATTTGGAAATGTCAATAAAGTAAACTGGAGGTTATGGAAATCTTGACTTCTGCAGCTCCACCAAAACCCTTGTTTGTTCCTTTCCCGGGATCTAGCACTGTCTGTCTTCTGTCGCAAGATGGCAGTCACGGACTGCATTTTATCCTCGGGGTTTTTTTTTTCCGTGGTGTTCACGTGGTGGAAATACTGTTTTTTTTATTTTATTTTATTTTAGTCCCCTCACCCCCACCCCCCCTTTTTATTTTCTCCCCTAAAAGCAGGGAAAAAAAAGTCTGTGTTATGCATCCTTGTCTCTGCACACATAAAATATATCTCAATTTTCAGATAGTGAATGTTGATTCAGAGACTTAGAGAAGAAATATCGTTGCAGCAGAGGTAAATCTGTCTCTATGAACTGGCTCACTGGTAACGTTCTGTGCTCTCAGTGGTGAGATGTGAACATTTTCACCACTGTCAGAATCTCATCTGGATCCTGTCTGTTTATACTAGTCCTGCCTTAAAGTCGTGCATATTGCATGTTTATATAAATAAGTACAAAAAAACCTCATCTTTCCTAAGAGTTTTGGCTTGATGCCACCTAGAAGTGGAATTTGTGAAGACTTTTACACACACCAGATTATCTGAAAGTATTTTTATCTGCTTTGCGTGTGTTTTCTGACTGTATATTCTTGAACCAAGCCACATGGGTATTTAAATGCTTAGGACAGAGAAGTGAGGTTTGTTTTGTAGCGGAGGTGGTTCTGTGCTGTATCAAGACAGTGCTCTCCTAGCCAATAACATCCTCAATAGTGGCTGATAACAGCTACCAAGCATTAAAAAGTGCAAGAAATCCTACAGTGCCTGTGCAATATAGCAATCTAGGGCAATGCTGTCGCAGTCCTTTAGCTGAAGACTGGTATTTGCTGTTTATCTTTTTTGAGGCTGCTGAATTTTTCCTGTCTACCCCTGTGACCAAATGCTCTCATTATTGAGTTTCCAGCTCTTTGTTCAGTGGATTTGTACCTTCTCATCCTCACATGGTGGCAGCGAGTCCCACAGTCCAGCTGTGTGTGACACAAAACAAAATTGCTTTTTGAACGTTTCTGCCTTTCTATTCAATTCTGGGAAATGCCAGATCTTCTTCATCCATTGTTTTTGTTCAGCTTTGTCACATCCTCCTTCTGTTCTTGTCCTCAGTGAGATTGATGGAGTGAAATGTCTTGTTTTTAATGAAATAATTAGTATATGGTGACACTCAGCTGATAAAAAACACAGAGAATCTCCTCTGGCTATTTGCTGCCATAGGAAGGACTGTCATTCCCTCCCCACTTTGTCCTCCAAGGGAGACCGTGGCAGTAATTTACCACAAGCAGCATTTTTCTGTGCCTTGTTCTTAGACCATCTGATTACAAGAAGCATTTTCACAAGGTAACACTAGTACAATCAATTACTTGCTTGTCTTAAATCTTGACGGTGTCTGAGTCCAGTGGCTCTCAGGCTGATAACTGAATAATTCCAGGGTTTATAAGTTTGCAGTAATTCCTTGAGAGGGATTTAGGATTTGGTACTTTCAGTATAGCTTTTGTCTTCCTTTTCATGGGGAGGTAATGCTCTCCAGAGCGGTTGAGTATACCTTGTCAGCTGGTTACCAGCTCCTTAACCTGACGATGAGCTCTGGCATCTGGCACACTTTCTGTCCTGATGTACATACGAGTTTTTGTCATCATCCTGTGATGGGTCAGGCCATGTGCTCACAGGTGGCAGCAGTAGGATTAGGTTCCTTTATGGTGCCTCTTTAAGTGGGAGAGCGTCGGAGATCCTTGAAGTGCCTCTAGGAGCCAGGATGTGTGTCTCAGGTGTTTAGCACCCATCTACATCAGAAATAACAACCTTGCCTTGCTGCATATCCTTGCTACCCTACTGGGTAGTATCAGATACTGCAATAAGAGCTGATGCTTTAAATAAAGGACAGATGGCATGTTACATGAGGGATTGTGTCCACACTACTTAGCTGGGGGTGACTGTTAGCGTCAGTGTTGCCCTTCTGTTTCGGGGGTTTGCTGACTTGACTCTGTCCCAAATCCATCACTTCCAAATTCTTCAATTAAAAAGATTAAAGAGAGAAGAAACAGCAGGTGAAGATTCCTCATTTATCTGATTGGGAGCGTGTTGCTGCTGCTTCACACTCAGTTCAGATGAGTCCCCACAGCTCAAAATGAATCCATTCTCTAGGTGCTGCTCCTCCTGAGCAGCCTGGTCACCTCCAGGTTAGGTTTTGTACAGAATACAGCTCAAACCCCTTCTAGAAGAAAAGCCTCCTTGCAAACTGCTATGGAGAAAAGCATAGAATGCTGGAATGCTTTGGGTTGGAAGGGGTCTTAAAGATCATCCATTTCCAACCCCCTGCCATGGTCAGGGACACCCTCCACTAGACTGGGTTGCTCCAAGCCCTGTCCAACCTGGCCCTGAACACTTCCAGGGATAAGGCAGCCACAGCTCCTTGGGATAACCTGTGCCAGGGCCTCACCACCCTCACAGGAACTTCTTTCTAAGATCTCATCTAAATCTGCCCTCTTGTCAGTTTAAAGCCATTCCCTTGTTCTGTCCCTACCTGCCCTTGTCTTCCTCTTTATTCACTGGAAGCTACTCTAAGGTCGCCCTGGAGCCTTTTCCAGACAGAGGAAGGGGAGGGAGGGTTGGGAGTGGGGATTGTGGGTGAGGAGAAAAAAGCAGGGATCAGTCAATTTGATACTAGTGCTGATTCTCCCCATTGGTACAGGAAATGGCAGTCTGACCATGGGAATTTCTTTTGCAGCCACTGGACTCCTGGGAGGAGTGGTGCAGCCCAGCTCTCCGGTAGGAGGCAGAGAAGGGATGGACAGTGACCATGTCCAGCTGCAAAAGCAAGAGAAGATCTCCCAGGAAGAAGCAAAAGAGCTTAAACAGGTATAAATTGACATAACTTAAATAAGAATTGTTTCACTCCCTTTGATTTCTTCATAAGATACGTTTTCATCATCAGAAACCTAGTCATTGGCCTTAACAGAATATTCCTCAAAAAAAATCATGAAATTAGGTGAGCATATTTTAAAAATCAGTTTATCAAGCCTGTGATTAAAATACACTGATAACTTTATAATTTTGTTTTGTTTTGGGGTTTTTTTTACTTATTTTGAGTAAATCAAGGATTATCATCAAAATGTAGGATTATAACCCAAGCAAAATCCTTAACTGTAACCTGATTTTCTGAAGATTAAGAATCTTAACAATTAAATAATTTTTAGCGCTTTTGTGTTTTCTCTGTGCCATCTTATTCTGTTTAGTAAGGCGTAGCAGTTCTGTTTCAGAAGCATTCACAAAACTGAACGAAGTGTTTTATAAATACACAGAACTTGTAGTTGGGAAAGAAGTATGCTGTTCAGCATATATAAAAAAGAGATTTTCCTAGAAAAGAAAAAATATTTAAAGTAATCCAGTCTGATATCGTTCCTCTGAATGGCTCTTTAAGGGATTTCTCTCATAGTTGATGCTCAGAACTCTTACCGAAGAATCCCCCTTTGTAGTCGGTGGTTGATCTGAAATGGTGAACAAGCTGGAAAAGCAAATGAGAATGATTTGAGTGGTTTTTCCAGTAAAATAGGTTTACAGCTGGTGATCACAGCCACATCAGAAGATGTGACTGAAGATTAAACTTTATCATTGCTTATTTTCCCCCCTCTAGCATTTTATTCTTTTTGATATTCCATCTGTATCTAGGTGATGGCATCATGTGAAGTCTGTCCTAATTCCATTGTCGCTTAGCCAAGTCTGCAGGCTTCCAGCCCCCTTCTTTTATTTTGTAGTTGAGAGTTAAAATACAGCAACTTCTGTTAGCTTGAGTGCATTTGAGAGTCACAGTCACTTAGTAGGGTCTGGAGTGGCTAAAAACAAAAGCTTCTTGCATGAAAAATCTGTTTATTAACTAAAAAACAGTTGAATAAGTGAGAGTTTAACCTTTGCAGAAGGTTAATTTCAGAAATTTCTGGTACTCTCTGTGCTGGATGGTAGAGTAGAAACAGTGTTGTACTCTGTTGTGTACACAGTGTGATTTAAAATTGAAACACTTTCATGGTGGGCTAGCGCTATTTATTTATGCCCCATGAAACCAAGAATTTTTAAGCCAGTTAATTATTTGGGGTGAGTTTGTGGGGGAGTGTAGATGAGGAGAGGATCTGAATTCCAAACTTACAGGCCATGAATTGGCCTGATTTTTCTCCAGTAATTGCTGTACACCTGTTCCCTGAGAGTTAGGCCTCTTTAATCATCATTCCAGGCATTAATAATTTTAAGGTACATGTTTTAATTCCTGTAGAGCTCCTGTTCCTTTTCCTTGCTAGGAGTTACCACCTAAGTACACAGCCTTAGACCATAATTTGCTTCCGTAACCAAAATATAGTCAAGATTTTTGATTGAAATTTCTTATTTTGGCCTTTTTCAAAACCAAACTTGGCTAGTCACCATTTAGTGATTCTCCCTTCTCATCTTTTAAAGAGCTTATCTCCATGATCTGTTATTTTATCAAAAACCCACTATTTTCTGAAGCAGCATTGATATTTTGGAAGATTTGAAGGGAGAATATTTCTCAGTTGTAGTTGTACAAATAGCAGCAATCTGTTCTTCATCTAGACATGTGCTTTGTACGGCTGTTATGTATTCAGGAGGGCCAGTTGTTCCTTCCTTAAATGTCAGCTTTTCAGCACTGTAATTCTGATTTGTAGCCAGACCCAAAAAAGCTAAATACACTATTGAGGGGCTGTTGGTCATGGACTACTAATGAAGACACATTTTGATACGCGTTGCAAGAAAGGCTTTTCACAAATTGCTTCCCCTCCTCATTACTTGTGATGTGGGTAGCTCCAGGAGAGCTTTTGAAGCTGGGGAAGAGGAATTTGTGTTGAACAGATATAGTTGTTGCTCTTCTTCTCTCCTCAAAACCAAAGTACTTGCAGTAATAACAGTAGAAGTTTTACGGCAGGAATCATTGAACGATATTAATTCCTTCCATTAGAGATGGAAGACCTGAGCATCTGCAGTTGTGATTGGGTGCCTGCGTAAAGGATCTCACCAGGACTTCATGAGGGGATGATTGTGGCAGTGTGAGCTGTGTTCTTTAGCTGTGCTATGCTGATGGAGAAAGAAGTCTCTGAAGTTACTGTGGTCTCTGGCTGAACCTCTGCCTTCCGCCTCGCTATAGCTGACATAATGGCAATGGGTGTGGGAAGGGATGTGATAATATTAGCTTAAGGGCTGTGGTCAAAGGGGGGCAATTTACTAAATTTGAAATTATTTTGCCAAACCGGTGCTTTCTAATTTCTCAAATCGTTTCTGCCAAAGAACTGTCCTGATATTTACTGTCTGGAGATCGCGTATGCCATGAAGACAGAAACAGTATTAAAGAAGTTAATTCTTTAACATCTGGGAAAAAAACCCACATCCCAGTGCATATCTTTGGCATTTGCTTTTTCATTGTCTTCTCAGGTCAAGGTGGTTCCATTTCAATCCTTTGCTACTTTCAAAGTCTCTTCAGTGTTTATTCACCCTTTTACCGTACCCTCATCTCAGGAAGTCGCAACCGTTAGGAAAGGTGTTTTGTTGAGGAACTCTTCATTCCAAGTGCTAAATACCAAATTTGCTCACAGGATGGTCTGGTTCCATGGCCTATAATGGTCAACAGACAACTGATCTTAAGACCTGTGTAATGGCTATGCCTCAGGTTTATTTTTTGGAAGGCACAATGCAGGGAGAACTGAGGTCCTGGCAACGAATGCTTTGGTTTTGCTTGTGTGTAACTTAAGTATTTAATGGCATGAAATTAAAAAGTGATAGTTAAGCCTGTGGAGCTGCTCAAGTGTGTTTTTTTCCAGACAAGTCCAGCAGAATGTTAGTGGCACCATTAGTGCTCCCTGGCAAAGAAAATAAAATCACAGCTCTGTATCAGTCCAAGAAGAAATAATGGGAGAAATTAGCCACTAAGAGTAAGATAGTAAACAATGATCCTTCCATAATGTCTGAATAGCCACTGCCTCAGAAGAGCTGATGCTTTAAAATCTGTCTGCTTTTGTGTGCTTCAGATACAGGGGACCTGCTGTCCTGTCAAACATGTCTGTTCAAATCTTACCTGTGCTCAGATGGTTTTTTCCACAAGAGACAGCCTGATTTTCTAGAGCAGGCAGAAGCCCTTTTGCTTTTGGCTGGTGTAGAGCTTGGGTATTTGTACACTAAATGCAGCTCTGCATCTAGCAGAAGGAACCTCTGTGCTTTGCACAGCTACAGGCAAGTACTGATAGCAGCAGTCCCAAACAGAAAACATGTTAAAGCAATTCAAATCCATAGATTTTTGTTATGGCAAGTTGCACTTGTCTCTTGAGGCATTAACAAGTGTCCTCTCACAAATTATGTTGTGGGAGTTTAAGATACTTCTGCGCTCTGCTGTCTCCTGGCCCATTTCCAGATGCAACAGGAGATGATGTGGACAGGACCCTTAATATTTCTGGTGCAAGATCTCTCAGTGCAGTTCCTGTTGTGTGTTTGATTTTATTATGGGAGTATGAATTGGAATATTTTACATGTTTTTTTCCCCTTCTTGCTCACCTGCAATGTGTTCAGCACAGAGGTGAGGCACCATAGTAAATCACGGCAAGTTATCACTGTCAAAACCTCTATTTGCACCTTATTTCAGAGTACTGTGAATGGCAGCTTCCTATTAACAGGTGAATTTGGCTGCATTCAAGAGCTGTTTCAGGTTTTATGTGTTCTGCTTTAGTTTTCAGACCTGTTGGACAGGGATAATAGTGTGGATCTCGGGGAGAATTTAATAGAATTCAAACTTCAGTTGTCAATACTTCCTGCACAGTGACACTTTCTGTATCTTATTTTTACTGCTGAATATTCCCTGTAACTTATTTCTTAAGCTTCATCTAAATTACATTGTTACGATGGCATCTCAGGCCCCAAACCAAACTGAGGTCTCCATTATAAGATCTTTAGGATACAATCTCTGTTTCTACAATGCCTGACACTTGGAATTTACACCCGCAAGTGGTGTGGCAAAATGATAAAGTCACAGGGCTAAGTACTTAACAGGCTCACAGGCTTAGCGTCCTCTCCCATCATTTTGTTCGTGTTTGTGTTGTGACTCTCATGCTTGGCTCTCACTTAAGCCAAAGCAGAGAGAAGTGGGCAGCGCTTGAACAACTCATCAAGCTGGTTCATAAAACAGAGCAGATGAACTATGATCTAAACTGCAGTGTACTGATTGGGTCCCCATAGTCTATACAAGAATTTGGGATAGGTAGCTTGGATGGACACCTCTTCTCCCACCAAGGCCTGAGTCTGCTGTAGTTGAACACTTGACACAGGGTGGATTTGGAGAGCAGTGACAAATTTACTTCCCCATTTTGTGCAGCGAGAGCTCTGTGTGGCCATATTAGGTAACTTTCCTGAAGTTGCACAGAGAATCGGTGGCAGAGCCATGAGGATAAATCAGACTTTCCAAATTGTAATCCAGTGGCATAAATCTAAAGTTGTCTCAGTGTGAGATTGACCACTGCCTGAGGAAATGTGCCTTTAAAATGGTGTCTTTGATGGGCTCATACCTGCTGTTTGGTTTTGTGTAACAGATAGTTTCACGCTGAATTTTCATGCCTTGGTTCACCATTCAAGTTGCATACTGGCACAGCAAGCACTGCTGCTTTGAGCAGTTAACAGAACTGGAGCAGTGATAACTAGACATCTTGCCATTGTTTTGCTTTGCAAAAATATTGACCAGCTTTGGCCAGGCTTCAGCTTCCAGTAACTCTTTCCAAGCAAGCTCTGTGGAGAATCTTTAACCGCTCCAGGTCCCATTGGATTAAGTGGGAGTACTCAGTTGGAACATATGAAGATGCTGCAGACAAAGGGTTAAGGGATTTATTACCAGACTTTCTGAAGCAAAGAAAATTAACAGATGGAAGTGAGCCGCTTGCCTTTTATTTTTGTGTGTGAGTAACTGCATCATCATCAACTGCTGTGTTTCAAGGCAGAGCCTAATTGGCAGGTGTACTGAGCAGAGCCCTGTAGCTGACTAAGTTTCCATTTTACTGCTTTCGTATTTTGAAAGCTTTTCTGTTCTCAACAATTGTGTCTTTTTCTGTATTTTAAATGTTAAGTATGCTCTAATGAATGCAAAGCCTATCAAAAGTAATCTGTTTTGAAACTAAAAATAAACTGCTTTCCATGGCAGACCTGGGCCTTTTTGGCACAATTTTGGTTTACAGATAAATTGGGTTTCTCTTGGAGAGGTGGGGAAGAAGTGTTTCTGCTTCCTTTCTGCATACTCTTGTGCTAGCCCCTGCTTTGCTCTGTAGCAATCTTGGAGGCTTACTGTGTATCACCACACTTACCTGGTGTGCTGGCCTTTACCTAGATGTGCTGGGTGAGGAGATGGCTCAGGAAACCTGAAATTACCACACTGTGATGGGTGGTTAGTGGTAAACCTCCAAAAGCCTGTGTCTGGCAGCAGTAGGAGGTGGAGGTGTTGAAGGACAAGAGGAAAGATTCTGGAGCATGTGTCATTCCGTGATCTAGAAATCTGCTTTTCATGTGCTGTTCCGGAAAAGAAATTTTGGGATGCTGTTGGGTAGACCTTTTTGGTAAACTTGCAGAGAAAATATTAGTGTGGATCATCTTTGAATCATCTGCAAATGATGAAGCATGCTTCTTTTGCTGCCATCCTTTAGGATGTATGGTTGAAGTTTCTTCTCTCTTAAACTGGTATAAAGAATTTAAACTTTATTTGAGCAGAGGCTGAAACCCTGTAATCTCTCAGGTGAACACTGAAGCTAGGCCTGCTTTTAATTGGATGGAGTGGACCAGAAGACCTTCAGAGTTCTTTTTCTAAATACACTGTGACTTTATGAATGGTAGGAGTCACTTTATGTAGCACTGCCTACTTTATGTATTTACATGTATGTTCTATATATGATACAGGCAGAAGAAGGTCAAAGGAAAGACTGAAAGACACCTCTGAACTTCCCATTTTCAAGTATAATTCTGAATTATACAAGATACATTTGATCATGTCACTTTTCTTTTTGGTGCATACTGTGAACACATCTACCACCTCCTGTTTGGGGAATTCACCCTTGCTTTCCTGTTACAGTGAGAGATCCTGAAATGTTCCTTTTGAGATAGAAACAGAGGGGTGTTTAACTTGTAGTTTTGGTAGGAACAGACAAAGGTGGATAACGCTTGATCCATGGTTTGATTTGTTGGTTTGTTTTTTTGTTTGGGGTTTTTCTTTTTCCTTTGGCAGCCAAATTGCGAAATCAGTTTTTCGCACAGCTCTGTTTCTAGCTGTTTGTGATTTAAGGAAAGTGCTGAGAAATACCTCATAGCAGCCTTACAATATCTGAAGGCAACCTACAACAGTTCTGGAGAGTATTCTTCATCAGGGACTGTAGTGGTAGGAGAAGGGCAGTGGGTTTAAACTTAAAAGGGGGTGTTCAGGTTAGATACAAAGAAGAAATTCTTTACTGTGAGAGTATTGAAACACTGAACCAGATTGCCTAAGGAAGTTGTGAATGCTCCGTGCCTGGAAGTGTTGAAGGCCAGGAATATGGAAGGATGCTTGGGTGGTGCATTGAGCAACCTGGTCTAGTGGAAGGTGTCTGTGCCTGTGGCAGGGGGGTTAGAACTAGGTGATCTTAAAGGTCCTTTCCAACCCAAACCATTCTATGATTCTGTATGTTACAAGGTAAGTCTCACTACTGTGACTGATATCCAGCTTCAGCCAAAGCATTTTGTCTCAAAAAATTCCCCTGCCTTTCCAGCTAGATATGAAGTTCTTCACTGCTTTTCTCAAACTGGTAACTTCACAGCAGCTTTCTGGGAGCTGGTTATATATTCTAATGGAAAACAAGAGAACTGAGTTTGCCACTTAAGAAAAAAAAATGAAATTAAATGTGATTAGAGTACTATTCTTTTCCCCTGTTTTATTAAAAGCCACAGATTTATGCTGTTAGGTTACAGTTCTGGTATCTTCTGTAGCATCACCTGGGTGCTCATGTGGCATGGCAGTTGATGTTGTGGGCTAGTGCTGGGATAATTTACTTTCTTGGAGACTTGCTGCAATTGATTGGGTGACTCTTATTAAGCTGGCAGTGCAAGGATATCCTTATGGACCCAGCTGTGGATGCCTAAGGAAGTAGATCATGTAGGCCAGCGGAAGCCTTATGATCTGAAGTAACTTGGAAGCTGGATTTCCAGTCAGTATGGTACAGTGCTTCCGAATTTCCCTCTGAAATATCTGAGAGAAGGCAGCTGAGGCTTACGCATCAGGCAGTTGCTTTCAGTTCACGCATCCAGGCTTATTAAGGGGGTAGCCACAAGAGGGAAGAAAAGGCAGTGATATAACTCAGTCCTTGGGCTGCTGTTAAAAGGAGCCAATGTTACAGGGTGAGGAATTAAGCCAGATTCTTCTTGTGCAGTTTGGATCTCTGTGCTTGGACTTGATTGTGAGAACGGATGAAAATGGAAGTTGCGTAGGCCCCTTAAGTCAGTGTATGGTATTGTTATGGATCTCTCAGCCTTGAGAATATATAAGCTTGGCTTTCTTCTTCCATTTTAGAGGCTTCTGCACTGTTTGGACCATTATCTATAGGCGTTTTCAGTCTACGAAGTCTCCTCACAATCTTGGAGTAGCTGAGGGTGTTAGCTTGCAGTTCCACATATGAACAGTAATTTGCTAAGTGTAGTGTAAACTGGTTGATATGTAATAAATTGCTTACAGCCTGGAGTAGAGCTGTAGCTAGTGCATCTGTTATTTCTCATCTCAGGTACAGCCTGGGCCTCTTGGCCGCCTTGATGTCTGTTCATACCACAGCACCCTCTAGTCCCTTGAAAATTGTTTGGTTGCCTAATTCTCACTTTTCCCATCTGCTCCAACCACTGACACTTCTTTCTTTAGTGGACTGTAGTTAAAGAATAGTTTCTATCCTTTGACCTAGTAAGTGCCTGACATTACTATGGCTTCAGCTGTGTGATCTCCTTCTGGCTTTCTACCAGCTGTGCCTGCTTTCTGTGTCAGCTCTCAACATGCACATCATCTCAGTACAAGCTACTGCTCTGGAATGCAGACATACCAAGGAGATAATAACAGAGCCAACAAACAACAAATCATGCTTAAATGATTTTTATTTCTCATTTATTCTTTTCCCTCCCCTCTAACCTTAACAGTTCAGGTTTGAATTTTCTGGTCTTTTGTTTCTTGTTTCATTCATCTCAACTTAGTTTATCAGTGTAAGAAATTTCTTTTCAGCATCATGCCTCAGGGCAGACTCCAATAAATGAAATAAAATTACTACAGTGAAATAACTAATTGTCATGGGTCTGTTACATTTCTCAAAGAAATAGCTGGTCAGTTGCTGAAAGTGCTCAGTCTTTTCTTCTGACAGATACTAAAAAAGCTGAAGGGCCTTGCCTTGGAGACAGAAGCCGAGCTGGAGAGACAGGATGAAGCTCTTGATTCCATCACTACCTCTGTAGACCGTGCGACGCTGAATATTGACAAGCAGAACCGCAGAATGAAGAAACTAACGTAGCGCCTACAGGAACCAGTGGGGATGGTATCATGAGGAATAGGAGGATCAGAGAACTGTATTTATCAAGACTGTTTCTTTAATAGACACTTTGTGTGGGAGCTATTTGCAATATTGTCTGGAGTACAGTGCTGCTGTTACTGAGTTCTTGTGGGTTTTGAAAATGTTTCCAGACTTAGATGATGTTTGAAGGCTGGTTTAGGATTAAAAAGGCCAAGACTTTTAATTGCAGTGGAACAATGATAGTGGCTTCTTTGCTACAGAAAATCTGTAAATATGAAAAGACGTGATATAATCTGAATCAACTTTTATGTGTTTTTTTTATGTTGCTGCTTTTGAAAGGTTTGAGTTTTTTACTGCAATGAAGTGAAGGAGAAATGAACTGCATATGAGACTACTTTAGATGATTACAGCTTATTAATTCTCTCTCAAGGTCTTTCTTTAAAAAAGTTAATAGCTGAACTAAAGACCAGATGTCCAACTGTAAGTCATTGAGGCGTTTGTTTGTAACTTAATGCTGAGGTGAGCAAATGATGGTGATAAAACCTTGTGTTCCCTGAGCAAATGTTTTTAATAGGTTTCAATTGTGCTTTTAATGTACCTAAAAATTTTATAAGAATAATGAAGACTTAGTGGCCACAGCCGTCTGTTGCCACATCCTGGAAAATGGAGGAGGTGGTTAGTTAATGTGCATGTATTGGTAGAGATATCTGCTCACTGAGCAGGTTTGGGGTTTTTTTGCCATTTGATAAATGTTTTGCTTACTTAAGTCACTTATAAAAAGTATTAAAGTTGAATACGTTCACTTTCCAAAAGGAAATGCTCATCATTGATGATCATGTACATGGTTTTGTGTGTTTATTTTCCCCTTTTAAACTGCATACGTAGTGAAGGAGTTGATTATGGAGTGGAGAAAGTATTGTGGGCGAATCTGTTCAGTTCTTGGAGTTCATTGTTTGTACCCCTCACTTGCACACAGTAGTTTTAGGTTTTTGATAATAGTCTGACATGGGATTCAATGTCCTCAGAGCATCATAAGCACAACGTTTACTTGGTGTGGTCCCTAAATACCATGGTGGAGCTGGGCTGCCAGGTTTCTGACGAATGTCAGTGGAAGGTCTCTTGTCCCTTTGCTTCTCTGTCCTTCATTTTCCAAGGATCTCTACTGTTCATTTCTGACTCCAAATGGAAACTTCATGAACCATGTAGAGCATCCTGTGGGTTTTGTGTATCATCTCCCTCAGGCTCACAGGCTGAGGGGCCTGTTGTTGGAGCTGTGGGCATCTGTATAATACTTGGCAGTTGTGGTACATCTGTCTAATTCACAGCTTTCCTTTATTTGTACTAACTGGTGGTGAAACTTTTCAAGACTTCTCGTAGACCTGTATTGCTAAAAGAAAAGGGAATACTGCAAATTTTTTGCCTAAGAAGTTGAGTTGAGTTCACAGTTGGCTCCATGGAGACCACCAGACAGTGAGACCTTTTCCCCTCCTAACCTACTTGATACTACATAGGAGAGATTCCAGGTAATCCATGTAGTGTAGAATTGTTGGGTTAGAAAGGGCCTTAAAGATCCTTCAATTCCAGCCCCTGTGCAGATCGGGACACCTTCCACTAGACCAGGTTGCTCAAAGCCCATCTAAACTGGCCTTGAGCATTGCCAGGATGGTGCAGCCACAGCTTCTCAGGATAACCTGTTCCAGTGTCTCACCATCTGCCCAGGGAAGAACTTCCTCATATCTGAATCTCCCCTCTGTCAGTTTAAAGCTATTCTCCTTGTCTTGTCCATACCTGCCCTTGCCAAAAGCCCCTCTCTTTCTTGTTGCCCCCTTTAGGTAGTGGAAGCTGCTCTAAGGTCTCCCTGGAGCCTTCTCTTCTCCAGCCTGAGCAAGGCCAGCTGTCTCAGCCTGTCTCTATCAAAGAGGTGCTCCAGCCATCAGAGCATCTTCATGGCCTCCTCTGGATTTGCTCAAGATGGACATTTCTATCTTGAAATCTAGAATGAAACATTTGGAGCAAGCTGCTGGTCATGATGCTGGTGATGCAGCCCAGGACACAGTTGGCTTTCTGGGCTGTGAGCACACATTTCTATCGCCTGTGGCAGAGAACACTAACTTCTTCAGTTCCTACAGTTCAGCAGCTATTTTAG
>JAOEHY010024674.1:0-30177 GCA_025447955.1 Psilopsiagon aurifrons | reverse complement strand
TGGACTTGTTCCAACAGTTGCATGTCCTTTTTATGTTGAGGACACCAGAACTGCACACAATACTCCAAGTGAGGTCTAACGAGAACAGAGTAGAGGCGCAGGATCACCTCCCTTGACCTGCTGGTCACATTCCTTTTGATGCAGCCCAGGAGATGGTTGGCTTTCTGGGCTGTAAGCGCACACTGCCGGCTCATGCTCATTTTTCCATCGACCAGCACCCCCAAGTCCTTCTCCACAGGGCTGCTTTGAAACTTTTCTCTGCCCAACCTGGAGCTGTGCCTGAGATTTCTCTGACCCATGTGTAGGACCTTGCACTTGTCATAGTTAAACTTCATCTGGTTGGCATCTGCCCACCTCACAAGCGTGTCAAAGTCCCTCTGGATGGCATTCCTTCCCTCCAGCATATCAACTGAACCATCCAGCTTGGTGTCATTGGCAAACTTGTGAGGGCACACTCAATCCCACTGTCCATGTCAGCGACTAAGATGTTGAACAAGACTGGTCCCAACACCAGTCCCTAATGGACACCACTGGTCTCCAGCTGGACATTGAGCCATTGACCACAACTCTTTCAACTGAACCTCTAAAAGAGGAATGAAACTATAGTGAAATTGACATTAAGATAACATAAACATGTGTGTTCAGAAGCTGTTGGGAAAAACGAGTTTTCAGCTATGGTATACTTTATACAGTTATCACAACTTCTATTTGAAAACAATAATAGCTATGCATGTTATTATACGAATGCATAATATAGGTACACTAGATGGCAATTTGGAAGTATATGCATGAGCTGGGGATATATGTAATACTTTGTTTACAGCACATCTTGAATTCAAGGAGAATTTCAAAGAATATACTGGTTTTT
Source organism: Psilopsiagon aurifrons (assembly GCA_025447955.1). Lineage (NCBI taxonomy): Eukaryota > Metazoa > Chordata > Aves > Psittaciformes > Psittacidae > Psilopsiagon > Psilopsiagon aurifrons. Next base: position 29,309 of record JAOEHY010024674.1, on the reverse strand, counting down.
TTCTTTCCTTATAATGAAACACACTTTTTTTATAAAGGAGTTTTCTGTTAATATTAATAAACTAGGATTGGAGCAACGCATCTCTCAAAGAGTGATTTGTTCTCTCTACTACTATATTAAAGCATAAATGTTAAAAGCTAAAATGGCTTGTGGTTTAGAGTGGTTATGAAAAAAGGCATAGATAAAACGTCTGTAATAACTGTAAGAACATATTTTTTTTTATTTTTATCAGTAATAATGCTCTTCCATTGTAGGACAAGAGAAAGATCCTTCCTTTGCATTTAAAATTAAAATTATTCTCTAAAAACTTCTAACAGCATCTATATTTCGATTAGTGAAATGTGATTGAAGATTTCTAAGGCAATATTTGCTTATACTTCCAGAAAAGATGCTCCCAAAAGATGGAAAGGCAATGCAACTAAGGTGCCAGATTCATCAAAACAATTTGATATTCTGCAATAGAACTAGAAACTCACTTATACTCCAATTTTTCTGTTTCCATGTCTTAAAAGAAAAAAATGTCTAAGACCCTCAATTTAGTGATTTGACTTGATCTTCATTATTTAAATCCCAGGATACATATATTGCATCATTGGCCTCTATCTCTCATAATAACAGCTGTTTGTGATGAGCTATGTAAATTGTAAAGCTGAAAATGCAATATTTGATTTCTTCAAAACGAGAGAGATGTCAGTGATGAGTAATCTAGCTGTCAATTTAGCTGATTTTGGTGTGGCAGTTGGGCAAAATATGTAATGCACTGAGCAGTCATGTTTACTCCTGAATGCCCAATTGGTGGCAAGTTATCACCACAAACTCTTTTCTTTTTGTAATACAGTGAGAAAGACACCTTTCATTGAAACACTTCATGTAAGAGAGACTATTGAAAGAACTAGGAGAAGAAGAAGCAACTTTCTGTTGAAGACTGCTTTTTTTGGTGGTTGTTTATGGTTTTTTTTTGTTTGGTTTTTTTTTTTGTCTTCATCATTTTCTTGGAAATTACTTTGGGCATGGCTTGCGAAGAAGCTCATGTGAGGAAGAGAGGAAGAGCCACCAACCTGCTGATCTCAGTTCTGTAATCAGCTACCTGATAAAAACAATCTCTCAGACTCCTGGATATCCAAGGTGGTGGTTAACCCAATTAAAAGAATTGATTAAGATTTATTAGTGTTTATAGATACTAAAATCCTCTAGAGGATAATTAAGATGTAAATTATAAAAATTACTGTTTATATACTAGAATGCATAATCCTGCAACAGTAGTAGCCTCATCTGCATATAATTCAATTGTATGGAAGCTGTATGAAAAGCCTTTTCCATTTGCTAAGGCAATTTCTTTTGCAGCATATGGTATGAAGTGTAGTTTTGAGCCTATATGTAGCAATTGGATTATGATAGATGTATGTCTTGCATGAAACACATTTGTAATTAACTGAAACTATCTTGATGAACAAAACTAAACCATCTACTGTTAGTCTTTTCCTACTGGTGAAGTTTTCTTCACTGCATTCCAGCCCCTACATTCAAACTCTACTTCAATAAGCAGCAAGACAGCCTTGTAAAAGTAATAGAACTAAATTACTGCTTTTTTCTTGAAAGTACATCTGCTGCCATCTGTTGACTTCTGAAGTACTTTCTAGTCTTAAATAAAAATCAATCGTATTATGAGATGTTCTACATACAATTGAATCTCTTAACAGCACTTTAAGTTTTTGCCAATTAGCCACTTGAAACTGAGCTGTATGTTTCCATGTTGTAATAAAAAAGACAGACATAAAAAGCTAGAGTCTGTGAAGACTCGTAACTACTCAGCATAGCATGGTACAAAACAATTTGCTTAGCTATTGAGGAAAATACTTGTAGGAAGATCAATTTGAAAAGGCTTAAGGCTGCAGAATAGTGCTCAGAGGGAGATATTAGGTATTCAGATGTAAGATGGTTGGAATACTAGCATATGGCAGTGTGTGGTCAAAATTTGAAGCTGGGTTTAGTTTGATTTTTGGGAAAGTGGTGGGTTTGCGCTTGCTTACACAAATACAGGATTCATTTATGAATTCAGATGAGAAAAAAACAACTTTGTGAGAGTATAGACCACTGCAACAAAGTAACTTTACAGCTATTCTGCATAAATCATATTCATTTGTTGTGCTACTTTCAGAACTTAAAATTTTTATGGACTCCTCCCAGTTTTTCTTACTCAGCATTGTATTTAGAAATCTGTGAGTCTTATTAAGGGAAGGAGACATTTTGTTCCTCATTTTTACAGCAGTATCAAAAAGCAGAATCTATTGGCATGTATACAGAGCTTTCAAGATGTCCTCTGTGTTGTAATCAAGTTAAAATTGGTTAATAAAATGTAGTTTGTTCTAATTTTTTTTTGTTTAGGACAATCCCCTATACATTTCTAGCTAACACAACCATTGGATATTGTGCATTATCTATGGGCATTAAGCCATACTTTGAATTTTTTTTTGTAAGTTGTGTTATAGCAATTCTGATACTTCTTACTGAACAATGATGCTTTCTCTCTATCCTTTTCCTAATCAGTTTGTAAGAAGAAATATATGACTTGGTGTGATGAAATTCTGCTCTGTAAATGCATTTTCCTGTCTGCCTGAGATGCATCTTTTTGCTCTGATTTCTTCTATTTTGAGCATCTTCAGAAGAATGCTTTAATGTTTACTGCTGATGCAGGAACTGAAACATCACTGTAACAGAGGCAGACTGTAAAAGGAAAAAAGTATCTAAAATGCACTAATTATTCTTTAACCCATTTTGCTATAAATAATCAATTGCAATAGTCTAAGCAGCATCAGTCACTGCACCTATTTGCTACCTTCTGAAGAGCGCTGAAAATTCATAGCTCTCTGGGGATTAAGAAAAGCCAAACATAGCCTAACGCTATAGACATTTTAATCCAAAAGTAATAAGAACCCTAAAAAAATGCAAATACTATGTAGAGGGCTTGGCATTGTTGCAGTTTTACCATTTCTCCCTCTGTTCCACAACAAACCACACCTTTGACTTCACTAAGCCTACTAACATCCAGACTAAGCATGTCCTGGAAGAACATTCTAAACCAGATCTTGTTGCTCCATTGGATAACACAGTCCACCTCTTGCTGTACTTCAGGCTATGTCCAAATGCATTCTCACTTGGGACTTAAAGAAGGACTTGTACAGTGTGCTTCCTCATTATCGGCAACTTGCATGAGTATTTACACTGATAAAAGAAAAAAGTCACTTCTATAGCATTAAAGCTCTATTCACATGGCAGACTTTGTATTTTATTGGTGCGAGTCTGACCAGTTGCGTTTATTCTGATTCAAGATACTTGTTGTCATGTTTTATGGGGAAGTAAATAGTATGCTTACAGGAAATGCACATTTTTTTATCCGTAAATTACTTTGGTTTAGATTAATACTAGCTTGTTACAAGAATCAAAAATCGCTTAGTGCATCACATCTTCTGAGAAATTATGTCTGCAAAAAAGGACATAAGGCCTTTTTAAAGGCATTTCTGAACAATCTTCTATGCTACTTGAATTATATTTTGTTATTTTGTTTTTAAAATGTTTTCTCTTTTGAGTTCCCTGGCTGCATCTTCTTTATTCACTAACTGTATGGTAGAAACTGGGGACCTACTAATAAGTAAGTGCTATCAATAAAAATTGAACTAACTATGTTTCGGACATAATTCAGTGAGATATAAGATAGTGGAACAATAAAATGGAACAATAAAACCCCTGAAAATTGGGATTAAACAGGGAAATACCAGTAGAGCTTGGAACGTAGTGTGATTTCAGTGACATAATAAATACTTAATCACCTGCTATTGTTAGATTTTAAGCAACAGAAAGACCTGGATACAACAGCGACAGAGTTATATTTAGGCACAGATTATTTGCAACAATGTTGCATCTACATTGTTTCTAATGAAAATAAAGCAGAAGCTCTGAGTTAGACATCTTGAAAGAATTAAAAATGTTAAAGGCTAGTAAGATTGGTGCAAGCATAACAAGACTCCGCTATGTCTATAAGTAGAATTTAGATGATCTTTTTTTCTGTCATGTAATTTAAAGGAATTATAAGCTGTTTAATATAGACTGCCATGATTTCAGATCATACACTGTTATTGTAGTAGCAATATGACAAAGGATAACGGGCTTAAACTGAAACAGAGGAACTTCAAGTTAGATAGAAGGAAGAAGTTCTTTACTGTCAGTGTGCTGAGGCACTGGAACAAGTTGCCCAAAGTCGTAAATGCTCGATTCTTGACAGTGTTCAAGACCAGCCTGGACAGAGCCTTGCGTGATATGGCCTAGTGTGAGGAGTCCCTGCCCATGGAAGCAGGTTGGAACTGCCTTTCCAGCCATAACTATTCTATGATTCTGTGATTCTATAACATTAAAAATATAGGGGCAAAATATTCTAACCTGCCTTGAAAAGTTTATTTAAATCTTCAATTAACACCTGAATAGCAATGTAAGTGATTGAGATATTAGATTTTCCTCCCCTAAAGCCCACACAACATACTACATGAACATTTTTTGGTTTATCTTTTATGTTGATTATGGAAGAATCAGTTTCTTATGCCATCAGCCAAGAGAAAATTTGTAGCAATAAAGTCCAGAGTGTAATAGTGCACAAATGAGTGATTGCAAACTTAGCATGTTCACCCAAGACAGCAGTGAAATGAAGGCTGATAATTATGTTTACAAAAATGGCAATTTAAAAATAATTTGGGAGGTGATGTTTGGCTTTGAATTGTGGTTATTAAATGAAACCGCACTACTGTCTTTTAGTAGATCCAGATTAGTATGCTGCAAAGAAATTATTACTCCTGAATTCTATGTTGCATATAGACTTATCAACATGATGTGCTATAGCTCTTAAGTTTGTAGTTAGGGAAAAGTTATATTCTTTAACATTCATCTAGACATTCATCTAGAAGCTGGAGAAAGTTTTGTATCAATTGAGATGTAAAATACGTACATGGAAAAGCTATTTCTGCTCTCCTTTCTCTTCCTCTTCCACCTTCTTCTTTTCTTTTCCCTTTCTCACTCTCTCCTTCTCTCTAACAAAGCAGTAGTGTAATTCAGAAAAGGGGTAGTTTTTCAAATATGTCTCTCCTATTCAACTTATATTTCACCTTGAAAGAAGCTGGTAGAGGAGTGCTTTCTGTTTGGCACACATGTGAATTTGCTCTAATATAAAGCAGCAGAAAGTTAAAGGGTGAAACAGCTTACGGATCCTGACGGCCATCAAAGACAGATGCAGATAGAATGCACATCATTAATGCACTCTACTGGGAGAAAAGAAAATATAGCTAACTGATATGAAGACTGTTTCATAGAAATACTTCTTTTATGCTCAGTTTCTGAAATGACTCCCCTAGAGCATTTCATTTTGCTTTGGCTCTAGGGATTTTTATTTTTTTTTTAAGGCCTACAGAATTACAGCTGTGATCTAGTTTTTCACTGATTCATATAAATATCAGGTGTGTAAAATTTATTTATTGTTCTTGATTGCTTTCCTTTCTGCAATGAAGTGCAATTCCATGATATGCTCCCCAAGAGAACCCAAGGGGGGTTCCTTGGTTACTCAATCAGTCTCAAGGAGCAGCAAGTGGCAGAAGGCAGTGGAGGGCAAGCTGAGGAATCCAGTCCTTCAAGGGGTGCAGACCCCAAGAAAGCAAGGCTTGCAAGGCAGGTTCAGTGACAGTAACCAGGGACAGCCACAGTCCAGTGATTGCCAGACCAGCTCATCCTGATAAAGAACATCTAAGACCAGATCAAGAGATCAAGTCAGCAGGGCGAGGTCAAGATCAGCCAAGTATCAGGCCAGGCATATCTACAACATAGCCCAGTCCAAACTTAAACTCAATTCTTGAGTCAGTGGATGGGGAAACAAACATAGCTGTTTCCACAGAGTGGGGCCCAAGTTTATATAACTGTACCACATCAGGGCAGACCTCAAACACAGGCAGCTGCATCCTGAAGCAGGGAGAGGAGGTCTCAGAGGAGAATTACTGAGGGATAGTATAGCTGATCACGGCAAGTAGAACCTGTTGGCTCATGCAGGGCAACCAGGGTACTGTCTCTCATCCAATACTTCAGAAAAATATTGAGGCACAGTTTAGCTTTACATCTCAATTTTGAGGCAGGATCAGAGGAGGAGATACTTTCAGCAAGAGTTGATTAACAGGAATTACCAAGCTCCATTCCAAAGAAAAGGTTTCATATGGAACCAGGCTAGGCTAAATTAGGCAAAAGGCAAATGAATGTTGCTTTGTCTGAGGACCTGGAGTAGTGATCTGTTTCACAAGTGGCCTATGCTTTGAAAGTCCAGGTAATACCAAACTTCCTTATGAAAGAAATAGGTAACTAGCTGAGTTTGTTTTCTGGGATTCAAATGTGCACAGCAAGGAAATATCCTGTTGTTCAACTCAGAAGTTCAACAAAAGACTTTTCTGCAAACAGTACCTATATGTTGAAAGGTGTAACTGCCAGAGAATGCAGCTGTTGGAGGGGTGAAAGATACAAGGGTGAAATAATTAGTCTAAATAGACAAATCAGCAAGCACGTCTCAGGTTAGCTGGAGGGAGGCCCAACGTGTAAGTAGAGGAAAGAACTGAAGAATGCAAGGTGAAATTTTGGGGGTTTAAGAAGTAGTAGAAATACAAAACTGTGGGTAAAATGACATAAAGAAAACAATAAGAACAAAAAATAATAAGAAAAAAGCCGACGGCAAGAGAATACCTAGTTCCCAGAAGGGAGGAGGAACTGGGATTTGAGGTTATAAATCTGGAGTGGAAAATTACAACTTAAAGTTTGACATTTGTTTTATAGTAATAGTGGTATTTACTTGGCTCAAGTGAAAAGGTTCTCATTCTATTTAAAGTATATCTTCCTTTTTTTTTCGTGACTGTGCTTCTTGCATTTCTAATCCTGATCAATTTTGTGGTCAAGTGTAAATAAAGGTAAACAGAATCTGCCCAAGTACTCTACTGTGTTTCTGTTTCTTTTATACTGTCACTGACTGCAGTTCCCTGCTTATTTTGATTTTCTTATTATATCACTGGTTTATGGCCATCTTGAAACATGCAAAAAGATGAAAGCTAATGAAAAAAAAAATCACCTAGGTTCTAATGCAGGCATTTTTTATTTTTCACTTCTTTTTCCCCAAATAATAGTTGCTACTTGGGCTACTTCATTAGGAAAAGATTTTTGTGAGGAGCTTCGGTTCTAATTAGTTTGTTTATATAGATGCATGGTCACACTTTTTCAGACAATTTCCACAGGAAATGAAAAGTAAACCTGAAGCCAGAGTAAAACAGAAATAACATATCTCTACTTAAGTTTCTTCAATGAAGTTGTGTCCTGGGTTCGGCAGTAGCAGTCATTTTTCTCCTTCTTGGTAGCTGGCGTGGAGCTGTGTTTTTTTGACTTTTTCGGCTTGGGAACAGTGTTTGATAACACCAATGTTTTGGTTACTGCTTAGTACGTTTTGGTCTGGCCAAGGACTTTCTGAGTCTCATGCTCTGCCAGGGAGGAGGGTAAGCCGGGAGGGAGCAGAGACAGGGCATCTGATCCAAACTGACCAAAGAGGTATTCCATAACATAGCATGTCATGCCCAGAAGGTAAAAACTGGGGGCAGGAACCAAGATGAGGGGAGTTCACAGCTCGGTCGCCGGGTGGTGAGCATTTGTATCCTCTCCCCTTGTATTTTCTCTGGTCATTATTGTTATTGATAGTAGCAATAGTGATGTGTGTTATACCTTTGTTATTGGACTGTTCTTATCTCAACTTGTGGAAGTTACATTCTTTTGATTCTTCTCCCCATTCCACCCCCCCACACCCCCCTTTTTGGAGTGGGGGGGAAGAAGGAGGGGGAAGTGAGTGAACAAACTGAGTGGCTGATTTACAGCTTAAACCACGACAGTGGCTTATGAAACTTCATGAAAGAATTTATGCTTATGTCAAGTAATCCTTATTGAAACAATTTGCCTAATGGTTTAAAACATATCAGAAACAAAGAGCATAATGCTCTTGGCCAGACCAAAATGTACTAAGCAGTAACCAAACATTGGTGTTATCAACACTGCTCCCAAGCAGAAAGTCAAAAAACACAGCTCCACACCAGCTACCAAGAAGGAGAAAAATGACTGCTACTGCCGAACCCAGGACAAGTTGCATCTTTTCTTTCAAAATATTTGCAAATATTTAAATAATATGTGATCCATGTTAGTATATATCGGTTTGAATTCTCTAAGATTTACCACTGTAAGTTTACTAACCTCAGACAGACGTATGCATAAATACACATTTTTGGATGTTTAGGGAGCTTAAAAAAGCACATTTATTTATGTCTTAAGGTTTCTGGTGCAGCAAACACTACTGATCTTGTTTTGTGATACTTCCCCAACTAACATTATCAGTAATGTGTTGCTTTCTTCTACTAAATAAGAAACAATATACATGGTCAAATTAAAACACCCTGATTCCAACCAAGAAGCTGCAAACACTCTTGTAGTGACTCAACAAAATGCAGGAAGTGAAATCTGTTGCATGATAGTATTAGAGATCCTCTATATTAGGGGGTTTATTTAATTATTTGCAGTTTTATATTGTTATCGGTTTAGTTTGACTGATTTTGTAAAAGTTTATTATTAACTGGTCAGTTGTTCCTCCAGTTAACTCAGTGAAGAAATACAATGAACAAAAAGCAAAGTACAGATGAAAATTGATCATTTTGTCAAGCTCTTACACTTTCAGACAAGAAATCTGAGCTGTTTATGTAGTTCGGTCGTAATATTTGTAACCTCCAGGAAATCTGTAGAAAGCAGTTTCATGAGAAATATTTCATAGATACTTAATCTGCTGAATACTTATTCTGCTGAAATGCACAGATCAAGGCATACAGGAAGACAGAAGAGAAAAACAGCTTAGGTCTGTCTCTGCAGTGCATTAGCAGATTGAAGGCCTTGCAGCTCCCAAGTTCTCTGACACCACTCTGGCTGCACCTCAGTGACCAACCTAAGTCTTCAGGCTTCATGGGAAATTGTAGCCATAGTTAGTTAAGAAATTGTTTTACCATAATAAAAAAAAAAGCTTTTGTAATATAAAAAAATCCCTCAGCTGGTGTCTATGATATCAAGCTCTTTCTTAGCATCAAAAAAGAAACCAGTCAGCCTGACACCATCATTGGTATGTATCAACATGCATTAGCTTGACACTGTAATTAATGTACCATCAAATATAATATGCAGTAATTTAATTAGTGTTCACATGGGTAAATATGTGTGGAGAAGAGTTCTTAGAACAATTTATAGAGAGAGAAATTATGCTTCAGAGACCTTTCAGGGTTCTTTCAGGGCACTGCTGAGCCTACGACAGTCGATACACTCTGCTTGGGTAACGAGAAAGAATTTGGACAAAAATCCTTGACAAAATGCTAGTAAGAATTTAGGTAGCCATGGAATAAGAGCTCTGTGTGTAGAATAACTGCTTTAACTTGTCAGGGTCCCAGCTGCACTAGCATGTACTAAAAGCCTCACTGGGAACTCCCATTCACACAACCTCTGCAGGGGCTACCAGTTCCATGAAGGCTCAGCCCTAGCACCCAGATTTGTACCCTTGTGCCCTTTCCTCTCCAGACCTGGCTTTCTTCTTGTTTCTTCCAGGTGGACTGTTGGCCTAGACTGTAAACACGCTTGTCACTAGCTCTATGGCTGATGACATGGAGGGCAGAAGAGGTCCAGCACATGATCTTGACTTGCTGGGGCTTCATATTGTGGTATTTGTGCCTTGGTCAGCCAGGCCAATGTCCTGCCTCTGCTTCTCCTCCTCCTGCTAGCAGCAGCCACATCCTTTCTCCTCCCAACAGGGAAGCAGTGGAGAGGAGTAAATGGTCTGTTGTGTAAGCAGCTGTCAGTGGCAATTCTCTTGAACAATTGAACAGTTACCACTTGGGAATGAGATAGTGTGATGAATGTCAGCTCGACATTCAGTAGTCAAAAAAGTAAATTGAATGTTAAGAATTATTAGGAGTGAAAAAATAAACAAAATACAAAACTTCCTTCCAGTACTGTGCAAGCTAAGTGTGTGCTTGGAACCATTGCGATGTGCAGCATTCATCTCTGTCTCAAAAAGAAGATATATTAAAACCACAAAACACTTCAGAGTGAGTCATCAAAGATGATCAAAAGTATGAAGCAGCTTCTCTACAAGAAGCAAGTACACAACCTACGACTTCTTCAGCCAGGAAAAGCAACTGGGAGATGGTACAGTTACAGGAGGAAGAGAAAAAAGTCATTCCCCATCTCTTCCAAAACACTTCCTCAATGAAAGCATTAAGGACAAGTTCAAAACAAGCAAAAGGAGGTCCATCCTCACACAACTTAGAGCTGAGCTGGGAGGTTCTGTCAAGTTTTTGGATGATAAATGCACACATGATCAAAAAGAAGCTGCTGGAAGTCTAAAGGAAAAATTCACCAAAGGTCACAAAGCACAGTCTTCAAAAAGCTACAAAATGCCAAGAGATGGATCTGGGAGAACTACCATTGTGTGTTTCCTCCAAGCTCCACCTCTTTCTCAGTGCCTATTTCTGTCTACAGCCAGAGACCCTAGCTGGTCATCTTCAGAAAATAATGTCTATTTTCATATGATCCCTTTCGATAAACATGACACATTTCCTTTTCTTAATTTTGTAAGTACAATTTTTGCGAGTTATTTTAAAGTAATATATTTCCAGCACCTTAGGTGGAATTTGTTCTTCCTTGTTCATAATTTGGGGTGAATTTTTTGTCATCCATTTTCAGCTGATAATTCTTGTCCATTGTCTTATTTTAATGAGAGATTAATAATAAAATATAATACCCTTTCAAAGTCACGCAGTAGTTTGAAGAAGATCATTACTGAGAAACAGACAGGACTGGTTTCGGAAAATGGCAAGAAACACAATCCAAGGCACAATGCATCTGTTAAAGACAGGCTCTTTCTCCCTCTCTATATCATTGGTCACCCAGCTCTAAAGTTTAGCCATAATTATCATACTAATTTGAGCATTTTTTCTTACTGTGGAAATAGATAACAGCTATTACTTATGGCTTCTGGTTGTTAATTTAAAAAGGAACAGTTTTGTTTGTGGATAATCAAGAATCCACAAATAAAGAGTTTCATCAAAAGTCTTTGCTTTGGAAAAATATTTTTTTGTTTTCTTCTTTTATTTTTTTCAAATGTTTAGAAAAAGCGTATCGAAAAGCATACAGAAAAAAAGAATATAATACAAATGGCAAAACTCTCAAATTATTTTTTCTCTCCCTCAAACACAAATGAGGAACATTTTAATTGGTGTTTGGCTGCTATTTTTCAAGACCAGAAAGGGCAAAATGGTGTCTTGCTGAAAGCATTTAACGAGATAGCTGTGATAGGTTTGTGTAATCTAGCACAGGAGTGATCAGCAGAGTAAGCAAGCCAGGAAACTATTTTGAACAAAACTAAAATAAAGGCTAAAAAAATTGCATGGATATCATCTTCCATAACTTTTGAACATGTTTGCTTTACTTCTTTCCTTTACATACAGTTGAAGCCTACCTCGACTGGATTCTGGCTGGAAGACAGCACTGATGAACAGTACATTGATGAGGAACTCTACTGTAAGGGGAGAAATAATGCTCTATGAATTTTCATGCAGTGAATGTGAGTTAAAATGAGTCTCAGTGTGGTGATAATTAATCCCCCACATAAGACTTGCATTTAATACTAAAAAAGTTGTACACAGATGGGATGAATGTAGCTTCAGGAGTAATTTACTGGTGTAGCACTGTGATAGTTAACACACAAGACATTCAGTTTGTGCTTGCAGCCTGGAACAGGCAAGCTGCTTGGTACACACTGACTTCAACACTGGTCTCTTTTTAAAGGCAGATTGGAAAGCATTGATTTACTGAAGCTGCCAAAATAAGAAACCTTCACTTTTTTCGTAGTGCCATATCAAATTCGTTTTCTGTATTATAGAATCTGGTTAATATAGAGTGTGAGCAGAACAAACTACAGAATACTTCACTTCAGGGCCTTATATAATTCTGTGTTACTCTAGCTCTTAACCAGTGTAAGTCAGCTTGCGTCGACTGGACTACCTAACTCTCACAGCTGTGTACAACATGTTTGCATTGCCAGGCTTCTGTTTTAGAGAAAACACAGAAGGCACTGTAGCATATAAGAAAGCTCATTGCTATAAGTGGGGGACAGGGGAGGAGATGGAATGGCAAAAGTGCCAGCTTTTGTGCTTTGTTTTTCTGCATTGGGCTTTCTGAAAATCTAGTATTTTCTGAAGGGGAGGAGAAGGGAATTTACCATTTAAATGATTTTTTCAAATTTATTTTAATATTTTTAATCAACATGAGAGTTATGGTATGCCTTTGGTTGTTCTAATGCACATTTGAAATAATCTGCATTAAAAACAACTAATGTAATTATAACAAGTCATTTAATGGTGGGAGGATCACTCTGGTTAGGTGTTTGTTTTTAGTTCAAAGTAACCTCTGAAAGAACAATGCATTCAGTTGTTTTTCCACAGGCGTATTTTCAACCAACTCCCCAGGTCTGCTGGCACAGAGTTAAATATTTACGCAGCATTGCACAATATTTTGGGGGTAGGGGTGTGGTGTGTTTGCATACAACACGTAGCCTTGCTTTGTTTGAAGCATTTGGGTACTTCTACTACCTTTGAACAACATACAATACATTCAGCATCAGTTTTATTCCCCTTTTAATTTAAAAAGGAAAACTTATGTTCCCATAGGTATGACTCACTTTTCATATGAAGTATTGTATTTCTGTGATTTATTGAGATATTAACATGGAAATTGTGATGTTAAACAATACTTGGAATAGCTCTAAAAGTGTAGTGGGAATCATGATTTTATAAGAAGAAAATTAGTTATGTAGGTAACATTATTTTATAATTTCCCATAGGATCTCTACATCAGGCAAGATTTTATTATATTCTAAAACAAAGTTGCTTGCACTCACTTTAAATATAAAGTACTGCTGAATACAACAATATCATAAGGCTGCTCACAGTACAAGCAAAAATATCTGTTAATGGTACCATGAATAGCTATGAACTGTGGTACTCAAATGGCTTTGCCAGCAAAGCATTGCTTACTAATTTATTTTTATAGCAAATGGATGCCTCATTCTTCATGGTTTGGTTGTTTGCATTCAAATGTACTAATAACTTCCAAGGCAATCACTTCTACACAGCATGTTTTATTTGAAAACATAACATGCAATAGCTAATGGTGTGTTGGTATTTTTTTCCATCAGCAGTTTGCTATGAATCCTTTTTTTTTCCATAAGGTTGGTTCAGGAAAAGAAATATACTACATGAAAGTATGCTTCTTGTAAGGACAAAGGCTAAGTAATTGCACTGGTTTTGTTGTTCAATATGCTATGGCTGAACTGGGTATTTTACATTTTCACTTATTCCTGGAGGCATCATCAAAATCTAGACGGGAACACAAGTGTTTTTAGTTGCCAGAGAGCAGAATTCAAAAACCTGTAAAGACTTCCACAGAAATCAGCTGAGGAGACAAGGGAGGCAGTACAGATTAAAACTCTGCCTAAACTATTGTTTTCAAATTTGTGGTAGTTAATAATGTAACTGATTCTGAAAACAGTTTATTATGATGACACGGAGTCAGTAGCTACCTTCATGGGTTTGTCAGGTGCCTTGTGATTTGTTGACGCATAATCCTTTTAAAATATCAGTGTGTGGCTGGGTAAATGGGTATGCTATGGTGTTGGCTGGATGGCTGTTGACATGCTTGGTTTGACTGTGGTAAGAGAGCCAGAGTTCATTGATTTCAGTGTTGTGGATCTTTATCTGTGTGCTTCGCACTGCTGCCAGCTCTTTTAAATGAAGTCCAGTTTCCTTAAAAATGATGCTACTAACCACTGTAGTGTTTATGGCTGCAGTCACAAATATCAGTGTCACCCTTCTCTTTTGAGGGCAGATGAAATCTACTGAATGCCTAGTAAGAAAATCCATCTTATTTGTCATATTAGGGTGATGTGAGACCTGAGTGATTTGGTTTTGAAAAGATGTTAGAAAAAAATGAATACAGAATGTCATGATAGAATGTTAATCAAAATTAAATTAATCTTATTTAAAAAAGTGTATAATTGTATTTTTAAAGGAGCTCATTTAAGTCTCTTATAGGTGTGCTGATTATTTTGATTTGGGGATTTTTTTTTAATTGAGGTTTAAGTCTTTTCCAAGCATAATTTCAAATTTCCTCATCTTGTTGCTCTCACAAAGTCATCTCATGAAATTCAATTCCTGAATTGCAAGTACACCTAACTAGCTTTGGGCTAAACACAAATGGGATCATGCAGAGCTATGCTATTGCTAACCTCAAAGAGACTCATAGCTCTCCATAGGGAGGTATTAGGTAGAGCATTTTCACTGACCAGACAAGTGCCACTTCTCCGTGTATAAGCCCAATGAGCGTTCACCAGTACCCTTTGAATCTGCAAGATATTATATCCCACTCTGGTGGCCCTTGTACAGTCCCTACTTGAAAACCACATTTAGTATTACATTTTAATACTAATACTTGCTACAACTAGCCTGTGGATTTATCCTGGATGAAAGAAAGTTTTTACTTTTCCACCACCTTTTCTCCATCTTAGACTTTCATGTACTTTTGCCGTCACTTCCACAGTAATCTTCATGTGAGACCCTCCCACAGCAGTGAAGCTTTGGTGTTTTGAAAGAATATTTCTCTCACTCTTGGAGGGGAGATGGAAATAAAAAAAAAAAGTCTTTCTCAAGCCAGATATGAGAAACACTGTGAAACACTCAGCTTTGGAATTTCACTTAACTGAAGGTATTTCAATTAGGTCACCAAAGCTCTTTTTCAACAAAGCTGACTACTGCTTCACTCAGAGCAGTAGCTCTGTTATGATTTAGAGTAGCTTCAGGAAAGCTGCTGTCTTTCCTGCCCTCACATTCCGTAAACCAAAATAACAATCACCTCAAGCCTCTGACTAGCATAGGCTAGGCAAAGCAAAGCCTATTTCAAGATGCAGTACTTCTACAAGAATCCAATTCTTGTAGGAGATCGAGTTTGAGATTCCTCAGATGAATACTAAGAAGCTTGGCATCTAAATAACTGTTTACTCTCTCAATCTGCTACTCCTCTCCCTTTTCACTAGCATCACCTTTCCATAATTGTCATCAAATGCATCCTGATAGCTAGCATTTAGATCTATTTTGACAGAAAATACAGTTCTGAAATACATGTTGGTGATATATTGAATTAATAAGGCATTTTTTCATGTGTTTCTGACTATAGCTTTGTGATATACTATAATTAACGGGGCTTACAATAAGAGGCATTTTTAGTCTAGTAGTAGTAACAAAAAGCTTGTCCTGCAAAACTTTAGTGGCCAAATCACATCTTCCTTTCATGATTCTATGGATAGAGGCATTTTTTTTTGTGCCACAGCAAGACCATTATGGGAGCTTGTAAATAAAATCACTACGAAGGTGTGTCGTGCGAGCCCCTTTTGGTAGATATGCTTTGCATGGTGCACCCCTTCAGCCATCACTGCCAAACAGTACTGACACTGATCTGTCACTTCTGAAGTCTAGAGTGTGATAAATACAGAAGCTATTACACTGTAGGGGGTATTGATCAGATCTAGTTAGTGGTTGGTGACAGTAAGCTAGTGAAACCAATTGGACAGATTACTTTGTGCTTACTGGCAAGTAAAGCTCAACTCAAGATGTGATCAATCCACCAATATGTAGTGACAGAATAATACATTGGAAGCCTCCAAGAAAATTAACTATACTCTTTGGCAAATATTAAATGTAATAAGACTATTTTATTGCTCTTGCACACTTAGAAATCACATTCCTATTTTTACAACTTACAGGAAATCAAATTCTTCCTGTTGTTATGGATTTAGAGTTGATTTACGGTAGCATTTGCCTGACAAGAGGCACTGCAGAGTCCCATTAGATCTGCCTGTTGGGCTGGGCTCCAGCTGAGATAGCAAGAGGACTGTGAACTCTGCTGTGCAGCCTCTTCCCCTGCATCATGCAGGGCTACCTCTCTGTTATGCTAATATGGAAACTTGCATATCTAGTTAGGCTGTAACAGAATTCTGATCTGAGGATTAGTTTGTGAAAGAAAAAACTTTTGCCAGAAAAGACAAAACTTTTATGAGAGAAAAATAGAATGAACACTTGCAAAGTAGAACTTGGAATTTTCCATGTCATTCTCTGACTATATAGCTACTTAAAACCAACTGTATATAATGCTTTGGATTATGGTCTATCTGGTTGTAGAACTGCCTATACAATGCTTGCCTATGAGTGATAAGAAGATGTTAAATACCTAACTGTAATGGTATTTGTGTCTGAGCTTTCAGAATTCTTTTTGAAGTGTTTTTCAGTATGTGACTGACATTTGTCAGTCTTTTCCTCTAGTAAAAGATATCATTTATTCTGCTGTGCAATTTGAGAAGTCTGTAACATTTCTCTCTCTAGATAAAATCTACAAGAGAAATTAATAAGATTGAAAAGGAAAAAAAGTGTATGCAATATTATGTGAACTGACATGAAGATATTTAATAGAAGCATGCTTTTACTTGGTCTCCCAAGCTAAGATTTAAGTGATCTTATAGAAAAGGATCACTTTTCAATCAAATGTTGCTAAATGCTCTCAAAGGCAATTTTTCACGGCACCTCAAGGGAGCTCCCATGGGGTTTGCCAGGACAAGGCAGGGACTGACAGCCAAAGCCTGTCCCACTGTTCCAGCCAGGGAGCAAGGCAGTAGGGGACAGCCCCAGCACTGGGTATCCCTCCATGGGTATTAGCTGAGGCCAGGCTGGGATGTCATCCCACCAGTGGGGCTCAGGATCAGGCCTGATAAAGGGATAGCCAAACACGGCCACAGGGATAGGGGCGGGACAAGGCCGGGCTGGGCTGACTCCACAGGTCAGGTGGAGTTTAATATTGCTGAGATTTTATCCTAGGAAGACAACCCCAGGTCTGTTTGGATTTTTAAACCCGATGACCTTGTTTCTACAAACAAATGTTCCTGGAGCCTCTTCCCTTTACACGCTCCAAAGCAGATAGACTTAGAGATCTTAGGTGCTGCCACTGACTCCTTGCTGAAAGATCTGTGAATTTCTTCTCCTGATGATTTCAGCTTTGCTTAGTGAAATAGAGTCCAGCCTAGATTAGCAGCTGCAGAATTCCAGATGTTTAATATACCCATCAATATACTTACAAACATACATAAAAGTATGTGTTTATATGTATAGGTAGAGGTAATTCTTAGGGATTTTTCTATCCTCAGCCAGCCATTTTCATATTCAGTTCAATGTTATGTTCAATGCTCAATTCTGAAATCCTGTTTTCTATTTATTTATTTCCTCTCCTTATTCTTACTATTCAAGTGGTTCTTTTTAAGGCTTTCATGATAACCAGTGTTAAATAACTCTAGATTAGGAAGTCACTAGCATAAATCTATTCTTTAGATTTTGCTTGTGCATTGTTAGCACCCCAAATTAGGGGCTCCAAAAGTCCTTGTCTAGACTGTTCTACCAATCAGAACAATTCACATAAATGTGTTTTCTTTTTGGCTTGTTTTTTTGTTGGGTTTTTTTTTGTTTGTTTGTTGGTTTTTTTGGGTTTTTGTTTTTGTTTTTGGGTTTTTTTTTTTGTGAGGGGTTTTTTTAGTATGTGGCATGAATATTTTCTTGGTCAGAATCCATCAGGGAGTTGTTTCTTCCCATCTACAATGTGTTTGATGCACTATTTGTGTGTCCCAAATTCCTTACTGTCTATAGCAAAATGGAAACCAGAAGGGAACTGAAGCATCTTTTTTACTTAATACAGGTTAATTCAGGTTGAAAGGGATCTAAAAAGAACTTTAATCTGGCCTCCTGTTCACAGGAGGGGCAGCTCTGGTTAGTCTGGGCTATATCCAGTCAAGTAACTAGATAACTTGGATAACCTTCCCAAGCTCCGCTTTATTCGCATTTTCTGCATTGGGCCCTAAAAATGGAAGCTATTCCAGATACAGTCTAGTGAGGGCCAAGGAAGAGGGTAATCCATTTCTTTCCATCCTCCTGCCTGGATGTGCTTCTGTTGGTAGAGCCCAACAAGATGTTGTTGGCTTCTCTGCTTTATAGAAGACACTCTAGCTTTTTACTACTTATTACTGTTTCAAAGATACTCTGTGAAAGGTCTTTAAAAAGAATTTTTGCTAAATATAAGCACTTCTGTAATGTTTCTATGTAAACACAGACACTGTCACTTCAGGAAGAACTGGCACTCAGTTGTTCATATTCACTGACATTCCTTGATATTCCTGTGGTGGGCAAAGCAAAGGAATGACACTGTAATGAGTACAGTGCCAGAAATAAACTACTACTAGGTACTGGCTGAAAGAATACGCAGTAGGTGAAAATGGAGGCAAGGGAGAGAAAGAAGGCACATCTGAGTGTGTTGTGTTGGGACAGTCTTAACCAGCTCTTTCAATTTTTGCAATTGGATCTCAGCATGTGCTTTTGTTTTTCTATTGACTACTAGAAAGTTACCTTCAGCTTTTCCTGATCTCTGGTTTGAGGTAATCTGCCTGTAATACTGGCAGCCAACACAAGGAGATAGTGCTTTGTTTACCACTGTACCCTGAAAGGATAGGGAATATTTACAATCTTCACAACTTCCAAGGATACCTCCAGAAAGAAGATCATGTAAGTGCTGGTGCTGTCTTCTGATGGAATTGTTTGAGTTATTACAAACTTCCTATCAACACATGTTGATCACATGCAGTCGTGTATCAGATGTAACCTCATTTCATCTCTGTTTTCTTATGGTACTAATTCTTTCATTTCCCTTGGCAGACAATCTTGCAGATATCACAGCTTTTATTTATAAATTCATAAAATATTTACATATAGTAAAATATATATTAATATATATATAATGGAGAAAGCTTTTGAAGGAAACTGCATTTCTAGCATGCTGAAATTAATGCAGCAGTTTTTGCTTGCTAATCCCAGATATCACTTTGTTCTGTTAGGTTTTTGAATGGTAGGAAGAAAGATAGTAGTAGCTTTCTAGGGTGCAAAAAGACACCTAGGCTACAGGAACTGTATGTCTTAGAGACAATTAAACCCCAGGAGTGTTCTGAATGAAGGATTTAATGCTGTAGTGATGACTGGAAATGCTGACTTTTTGTTAGTTGTAATACATATATAAATAAGTTAAACAAACAAAAAACAATAAGCCAGAACCATATAATTCTATTTAACCAAAAAAAACAGATATTCAGAATGCCTTTTTTAATACTTGAATTTCATTTTTTTTTTTTAAGTACCTGAAATATTTGAAAAAAAGCGCACTAGAAAAGTTGTGGTTTTGTAAAGGAATTTTTTTTTTTTGTTATCAGAGTCTCTATATTAAAGTAACACAGCATAAGGATAATTCCAAATTGCAATTGCAAATGATTTACAGGATTTGGTACCCTTAGATCTGAGTCAAGCTACAAAAGGTAGTTTTGTGGGAAAAAATGGGATAAGCTTACAGTGTTTTGTTTCTTGACTGTTCCAGTTGCCTTAACAGCCTAGGCTGCAACAAATACTGTACCAGTGTAGTGAAAGCCTTGTTGTTTGCCTCTGTCTGGTAAATAATTCACCAGTAGCTTCTAATGTAGTTTTGAGAGCTGCCAGTAGCTTCCTTAACCCTGCTGCGTCACTTGTTATGGAGCTGAAGTAGGACGCTGAGTGAAGCAGGCTGTGCTGGAATTTCTGCCTGTGCCATGTGCGCCTTAATGAGTCCCCATCACCTGCCCATTTGTTTCACTTTCTGACACAGTTATTAGCTACCTGTAGCTGTGCAGGCAGCCTAGAAAATGATGCTGTGCTCTGAGGGTTTTTCTTCCATTAGAAACAAAAGACTAGCACTGATCCTTCTTTCACTGTTTCAAGTGTTTTGGTCTTGTTTTGGTTTTGGTTTTTTTTTTGAGTCTGAACAACTGACACAGTTTGTATTGGATAACAGTGGCCTTATCTTAAAATGCTTTCAGACATTTAAAACAAAAAATAATTACTTTTGGGAATTTAACTTTACTCATAACTATCAGGATACAAAATAACCACTTGATGTATTTTCATACATTCAGCCTAATTTTTCACACAATTGCATGCACTGCCAAATGCACATCACCTGTGATAGCTCTTAAACACGATTATATAGCCTTAGCTTGTGCTCTATGGGAATCTAACATTCACATAAATAGGTACTTTTTTGACTGCACATCCTTGAAGACCTGCATATCTCTTGTTCCAGGTCTTCAGGGCAGTGAATAGAGGTTTGGTGGAAAAGTTAGGTAGCCCATAGGCATGTTGTGTCTGCATAAGTGAGTGTGCGACAGAAGCAAACATTTTGCTCTGCCACTGGAGGATACTCAGCTATTTCAAATTGAAACACTGGGATCAACTTGAGGTTTAGCATTTATGGTTGTATTTATGTTGTATAATAGTGTCCATATGAAATTCCTAGGATTTTTTTTCCCAAGAATATTAAAGTCACAAAATTCTTACTACAAGTTGACTACACTTGCATGTGTTTATGTATAGATGCAGGTATTTAAAAAATTAATAAATGACATGGATACATTGAAGAAAAAGTCCTGAAAAACCTCTGGAAATCTATGAGATACTGAAGCCGAAGTACTCCAAATGAGAATTGCACTGAACATTTGTTGTAAATGTTAATGTGAAAACAAAGAGAAGAAAAGCCAAGTCTGTGCAATGCTTTCAGGGACCCACCCTTAACATCTAAGCAAATCATAGGAAGGAACTGTGCAATTTCATCAAGGGTCATAAATTACACGAAAGTGCACTGATGGAAACAGTACCATAGCTTTTAGCACTGCAGCAAAATAGGGAAGGCGTCGTCAGCCCAAAATTATACCTACTGGCTGCTTTCACCCCTGGGGCTTTGTGGACTTCAAAGCTGAAGCTCTCTTTGTCAAGCATTTCTTCTCTTTCCGTTTCCCTTTCCCTCCCAATAAAGCTACATCTGCAAAGTTTCAATAACTCAGTTTAATGCAGCTGCTTTTGACACAGAACATGGATGTCTGTCTCTGAAAACAAAACTCCTTTTTCCAAGTAAAAACCTTAGTGTGGGATATAGTTTTGCATCCATTTTAAAATAAATTATTGTTTAAATAAAATAGGGAAATATTAAATAATATTTTATTCAGCATAAGTGTTGAGCTAAGATGAGAGAGAAATCTCTTTCAGCAAAAAATACTCTACTTATTCTGATAGTCATAGGAAAAATTTTAGGCATTTTAAGTTTCTGAAAGTTCTTCTCCAAATAATATAAAGTAAAATATTTAATACTTTTAGAACATTCTGAATACGCTATTATTAAGAGGTCCAGAATAGTAAGAGCCATACTA
Source organism: Psilopsiagon aurifrons (assembly GCA_025447955.1). Classification (NCBI taxonomy): domain Eukaryota; kingdom Metazoa; phylum Chordata; class Aves; order Psittaciformes; family Psittacidae; genus Psilopsiagon; species Psilopsiagon aurifrons. The sequence goes on along the minus strand of JAOEHY010024674.1, from coordinate 7,807 downwards.
ACTCTACCGCCCTATGTGTGACATATTGAACGTTCATTGGCTGAGTCATTTGTTATATATGCCTTATTTAACTGTTATTCGTTTTGTACATCTGAAATAATTTGCCATCAGCTGTGCATGTAGAGACCTGTAATGGTCAGACAGTTAAAAAGACGAAAGGACACTTCTCTGATGTCTTATTTTTAAAATAAAAATACAAAGTGTGAAAACTTTACAATTTTAAAGTGAAACCGTTTATTGTTTCTGAATCTCTGATTTACATATTGCAGTGATCCTTACAGAAATTCTGTATGTAATACATGGCAATCATCATCAAAATAAAAGACAACAGTTGTCAACATTTTCAAATAACAGACTTTTGACTTTATTAAATCTTTCAGTCAAACATACTCTGTGTGAAAGAGCTGATCAACTCACTTCTGAAGCACTCTGTGCTTTGAGTTCCACTTGATGTCCAGAAGACATTTTTATGTTTGCTGCGTCACAACTGATTTAAATCAGTAGAAGAAAGTCTGTGAAACAATTTATTACTGCTTTAAAAGTAGACTTCTTGGGAAACTGGACTTTTTTTCTAGTTCATACCAAATACTGGAACTATAGTCAGATAGGCTATTTTTTTCACAGAATACTACAGAACCACATTTTTAATTTGCACAGAATACAAGCTATTTTCTGAAGACACAATCTAAAAGCAGAAAATTAAAATTGTAAACAAATCCATCCAACTAAATCCAAATGCAATTTAAAGTGGAAAGATGTGCCAAAGTTTTTATGAAGAGTGCTGCTTAATATCTGACAGTTAAGTATCACAGAATCACAGAAGAGTGCATTTCACTCATGGGGAAAAATGCATTCCTTTCTTGAATAATTAATGGTTTTTTTTCTTGAATAACAGGTATTAGTCAAAGAGCTTTGGTCTGATTTGTTCTTTTGGTGAGGGCTGGGGAATAGAGTTGGTCTGTACTGTGCCCAAGTTTATCTTGAACTTCATGAGTCAAAAATTGCCAGGCATTGTGTATTCAGTGTAGGTACAATGTCAAAATAACACACAAATGGCCGTTTCCAATTTAGTAAGAAATGGAAAACAGCTACACTTTCCAAACTGCAGCATGGCATTCATCTGCTTTTTAGTCTAATTTCTGACTGATCCATTTATTTCTTTAAAGACTGCAACAGCATACCCGTTGCTTTTAAGTAAGTGCACAAGTTACTATTGTCGCTGTCTTGCTCACCACTTCAAATTTCTCTGAAATTTAAACAGTAAAATATTTCTGGGATAAACTATAGAGCTAGACAAACTAATTATCAGCATTTTCCTAATTCCCACATGGAAAGATAGTCTACCATGACACAACAGGCTGAAGGTCATGGAACAACGTCTAATGGGCAGCAGCAGTGCTGGAGGTAGATGGTATTTCTAAAAGTAAAATTGTTTTTGTAGGTGTGATCATTATTTCATTATTTTATATGTTTCAAAAAAAATCTATTTTCTCTTCCAACAGCACCATTTGTAAAAAAAAAAAAAAAAAATCTTTTTACCAACATGAAAACGGGAAATAAACCTGTACTTTAGAATTCTTCAGTCTGGTGTAAAACACGACTGACAGTTGACAGTGGAGACAGTTTGATTGCTATGACTGGAAACTGCAGATTACTGATCATGAACAAGGACACCTGAATCATTGCGAATGCCAGAATAAAATTTAAATTCAATATTTCTCAGGCTATCTAGGACAACAGTGTGATTGTGTATTTGTTATAGAAGCATAGTCAATGAACACAGGTTGGTATTCTTGTCTTTGACAACAGTCTTCATTGTTAGTCCAATTCTTATAACTTGTATTCTACACAGAGTCAGGAATGTAAATAGCCTTAAACTTAAGCAGCATTTAGTACCTAATCCTGGTTGTTTGACACAGCCCGGGCCTTTTAAACTCAGCAGTTTCATGGGGGGAACCTAGCTGAGGCAGTAGATAAATTTTCACAGATAAAGCTTCTTCTTTAATTAAACAATATCTCTAAAATACAAATCACTTTGTAAGAGCTGAAAGACTGCTGTAGACACACCAGAAAATAAATTGGGTAACTCCCATCTCCCCACTAGTATAACTAGCTGCCTTTTATACTTCCACTTAACTTCCCAATAAGCACTGAAAATGTATATACAGTGCAGCAATTTATCCTCCATGCTTCAGTACAGCACTGTCTTAATTTGTTAATTAACACTTCACAACCCTCCAGCAGGGCCATTTGTTTCCTGATGACTCTTAAAGCAGCAGCGGGATTGTGCTTGCTCACTTCAAAACTTGGTACTGCCAAGGGGGTTACGTAAAGGTGAAAGTTGTTTCCATCACAAAGTTCTCATTTACAGAATCTAAGGTTGGAAACAGCTCAAGTCCTCACACTGGCAACAGTTATATGGGCTGATGTTTCTCTGTACAATTTCTTTGTTTTTTAACCAAGTGATACAAAAGTCTAAAAGAAGATGTAGTACAGCTCCTAATATAGCAGGAACCAGAACTGGAGAGAAGGGTGAAAGGAAAACTATCAATTATACTTAAGTTTTTGACTTGCTATCAGGCCATTAATGACTCTCCTGCACACTAAACCAGTATCAAGTGGGATATTTAAAGCCTTTTTTCTATTAATAGATATTATATATTGGCTACAGAAAGAGAGTCTAGTGTCCAGTCAGGCACTAGATGCAGTTCCTCAGTGTTGTCACCTTCCTTGCTCTGTTGGTTGTTGTATTGTCCAATAATGAATTTGTAAATAATAAAGGTACATCTGTGTGCATACCTCTTTAAAGCAATTGCATAACTCAGTAACTTTTCATAATCATATTAATAGCTTACTTTAACAGTCTAATCTCAAGAATAGTGGGAAGGCAATAACCATATGACATTCCTTTACAACATTTAAGGTGATAATTTGCTTCAAATCATGCTCTGGGTGTTCTGTTTCAATCAACTCTGCCTTGGAAGATGTGTCTGCAAGATACCAGGGTTTAAGTGTTAATTCTAAGTAACATTGTCTTTTTAAAAGAAATGTAGTTCTCAACACTTGTTTTATTTTGTGGTAAAAAAATTATATAAGCTCATTCTTAATGAGTCCTGCCAATCACCATATATTGAATTTTTATTCTAGAGAAAAGTTCATGATTTTCAGTTTTACTGAGGGTAAGTTTTATTTTTCATCTGAATTTCTTAGTGGTGCTTTTGCTTTCCATCATGTCCTGGACTAAGCAGCAGCAGTCATTTTTCTCCTTCTTCATAGCTAGTGACATGCTGTGGTTTTGACTTTTGGCCTGGGAGCAGCGCTGATAACACCAATGCTTTTAGTTGCTGCTCAGTAATGTTTACTTTGACCAAGGACTTTCTGAGTCTCATGGTCTGCCAGGGAGGAGGGGAAGCCAGGAGGAAGCAGAGGCAGGACACCTGACCCAAACTGACCAAAGAGGTATTCCATGCACAGCACATCACGCCCAGTATATAAAATGGGGGCAGTTACCCGAAAGGGCTAGATCACTGCTCAGGTCAGGCTGGGTATTTTTTGGCAGGTGGTGAGCAGTTGTATTCTCTTCCCTTGTTATTTCCCTTATCATTATTATTATTGGTGGTAGCATCATTGGTTTGTGTTATACCTCAGTTACTGGACTGTTCTTACCTCAACCTGTGGGAGTCAAATTCTTTCGATTCTCATCCCCATCCCTCCAGGAGCAGGAGAAGGAAGGGCAGGGAGTGAGTGAGGGCTGTGTGGTTCTGGGTTACTGGCTGGGCTTAAGCCATGACACAGCAGTAAAATTGAATGTGGGAAATGTCAACTCTGAGGTCCTAAGAAACTAATTGCTTGAGTCTTGTTGATTGTACTCCAGCTTATCTACAAAAGGAGCAGCCATTGGACTGTTTTCCTTGTCTCCCCTGCACAGATATGAACTTCCTTGTTCTGAGTTCTTTGTTAGCCTTATGTCCTGGCACCAAAACCTGTGTTCACAGGTTTATGTCCTGGCACCAAAACCTGTGTTCACAGGTTTATGTACTGGGAAACATAAGTGGTAGAAAAAGAGTCTCAGCGTAAGTGCTCGGGACCAATTTCTATCAGTTCCTTGATGTCATGTAGCAGCTGAATCTGGAAGAGAAATATATGGCTAAAGCAGAAGCTTGATGAAAATCTTCAGATTATAAAGAAAGCTGATAATATTTTAAGTTAATTTCAAATGTCATCTACAACTCAAAGAATTGATTTAAAGTCAACAAAAACTTTCCTATTGATTGATGTGAATCTAGCACATAAAGAAAAACCTGCAGGTTAGTGAAGGACCACAGCTCTTAGGGTTTCCTGACAGTTAAATCTGCATCATTGGCACATTTGTCTGAAAAGGACTTGAGTTGTGAGGGAGTATTCATTCCACACTATCCCACAGAGAACCTGGAGTCAGAAGAGGTCCAGGATGATCCTTGGTTTACCTAAACTGACAAACCCAAAACATCAGTGGAGACACGGCAGAGTCAATGTAAATTCCATTGCTTCTTCAAACAAAGTTAAAATGTTTACAGGAAGAGTGTGAGAATGGTTGGCAGTTCATTTTCTCCAGAGAGAGCCATGCATCCCAAGCACTTATTATAATTTTCCCCAGAGGCATTTACAAAAAAAAGGAGTGGGCATTTTTGCTGTAAGAAACAACTGAATTGTATGTTGCTACTTAATATACCAAATGGTCACATTCACTGAAAAGGAAGCCTTTGCCATTAAAATATTATGGATATCCAATATATTACATAAATGTGTGAAGCCACTTTATTAGTTTTTGCACTGTAGATTTCTTCTCAATCTCATTCATGATGGTTAAAAGTCTATAAACCTCTGCCAGTTCTGTTAGACTATGAGGATGGATTAGAGCCAGTTGCTGGAAGTATTTTGCAAAGCATAGTGTTTTTCATTACAATCAGACTTCAGTTAAAATATATTTCTGAGAGAAATGCAAATCTGGCACTGTGTTGTGTATCTGAGTATTCATGCATACAGCTGTTTAATTTCCAAATAATTCTAATTTTGAAAACTAGCTCATTTACTGGAAATATGTTTACAGGGATCAGCTGGAACTTTAATGCAGTGGGAAAAAAAATGCTTTTAAAAAATGAACGGTACTTCTGTATTACTACTTCCTCTTTCCGTTTCAAGACATATATACTCTTACAGAGCAAACAGTTTACTTTAAGATACTAGAATAACTAGTATTAACTAATGATGTGATAATCAACTATTTATCACAGGACAGTGTAATTTTAATCATTACTAATTGCTGATGTTCAGCGAATTCTTAGGCTTTTTTAAAATGCTTATTCTTCACATGCAAGTTTGACTTGTACACTGCTTTTTGCTGTAACATTATAAAACACGCTAATTTGACTGGAAATCAGCAGATTTTGTAGGGCTTACTTTGGTTATAAAACCAAAACAGTCAAAATTTGGTTTTCATTAGCTGAGTAACTTTGCAAGGCAGCAGGTTTGAAGCGGGCTGAGATCTCCCATAGAGACAAGAATTGCAGGTATCTGCCACTCAGTAACTTTGTCCAAACTCTGTTGGCTTTTAAAGAGTTTGAGATTGCAAGGGCTGTTTTCCTCACAGAAAGATGCTCCTTCAATTTTCTAGTTTATTCCTGGTTAGTCAGTAGCCTTTGGGTTTGAGGTTTTCCCCTTGGTTTTTTTTCTGTCTGATCATACTAAACTGTGAGATTATTTTTCATCCCTAGATCCCATGCTTTTTTCTAATTTGGCTAATGAAAATTGTGAGTGGGGCTTAAGCAGATAAGAGAAAAGGAGAAGCAGAGTGCTTGGGCTGTTCAGCTCCATGAAGAAAAGGCTGGGACAAATCTTATTGCCAAAATATTCCATATGGCACTTCCTAGAAGGTATAAAGAAACAGAATCTGATGGCACTAACCACCACAATACCGTAAAACATCCAGTATATTTCTGTCCTATAATATCACACAGATGTGGTTTTATCTCTATTATAGATGATGCAGAGATCTGAAGACTTCATACACACAGATTTTTCCAAAGATTCCTCCAGTTCCCCTATGTAGGCACAGAGAGCAGAGGGGGTTACTGATAGTGCTCTCAAGAAGCCTTGACAGATCTGAAGGTCTTAAAAATTTAAGGTCCCTGAGAGTCGCGGGTAGTCTGAAACAAGAAGATCTTAATGTAGGGAGACATGAAGTCCTGCACTTGGGCAGAAATAACCCCCATGCACCAGTACATGCTGGAGCTGGAGGGTGACTGGCTGGAAATCAGCTTTGCAGAAAAAGACCTGGGGTCCTGATGGACATCAAGGTGACAATGAGCCAGCAATGTAGCCTTGGAGCAAAGAAGGCCAATAGCATTCTGGGATGCATTTGGGCAGAGTAAGGAAGGACATGATCCTCCCCCTCTACTCAGTACTAAGACTCATCTGGCCCAGCACAGGAAAGACAGGGACATATGAGAGAAAGTCCAGCAAAAGGCCATGAAGATAATTCAGGGGTTGGGGCATCTGTCATGCAAGAAGAGGCTGAGAGGGCTGGAATCCATGTGTGTGAGTACTTGACTTTTCCCAGTGGTGCTCAGTGACAGGACAAAAGGCACTGGGCACAGACTGTAATACAGGAAATTACATTTAAGCGAAGCACTTTTTTGTGTGGTCAACCACTGGATGAGGCTGTGATGTCTTCACCTATGCAGATAGGTGAAACACTGGACATAGCCCTGAGACATCAGCTCACCAAACACCAGGTATCAGTAGCTCTCAGCAGGTTTTTTGACCAGATGATCTCCAAAAGTGCCTTCCAGCCTCAACGATTTGGGGATTCCTGAGTGATTCTTGTATGATTTCAGAAAAGAGATTGCTTTGGAGCTGGCAAACAGACAGGGTGAGTGTACTGACCCTGGCCTTGTCCTTCATTTCTGGTAGAGCAGTATGGTTACAATGTCGTTTGGTAAGCTCAGAGAATTATACATAACTGACCATATTCTTAAGGGTTTGATGTTACATGTATTGCTGTTTTAGGTTTCTCTCAGGAAAAGGCAGATTTTCTGTAATCTTTGGAGAGGGCTTCCTAAACTAAGGCTTCTGTGCCAGAGCCCTTTCCACATCACTTGAAAACAAGTAAGAAATCAGCAGGAAAATAGAAAGAAACCATGGAAGAAATCCCTCCACTCCTTCCTCTTCTGCATGGCAAATTGAGGGTAACTGCTGTCTTTCAGTGGCTTTGCTCACTGAAACAGGCCCCAGGCTTGGCAGCTTTAGCAGCACTGAGAGGAAAATCATTCTTCATGGAAGATTTTTGTGTTTGTTTTAGGCTGCTAAGCTAGATTCAGTATTCCTGCAACAGTGTGAAAGCTCAGGAATTCAAATGTTCCTCTTCTTGTATTGGTGCCACTGCTCTCAAATGGACAGCAATACATAAGCTGTAAGCATGCACTGTGCACAAGAATAGAACAGGAATATGAATAAGCAACAATAAATCTTTCAGTATCTTTCGAGATGGATTAAGCACCCATTGCTTAATGTTTCTCAGGTGATCTGCTAACATGAATGAGCCTTTTGTAAAAAAAATTCCTCAGCATATAGAAATGAAAGTTTCAGTATTAGAAAATTCTTTGAATTATCTTGTGATACTTAGTCCAAACCTGCTCTTAAACAGCTTTTTAATTCTTCTATCAGAGAGTTTTTCCTCAATACGTTCTCTGAATGACTTGAAAACAGTGAGACAGGGAGGGAAGGAGGCCTGGCAGCTTTCTTGAAGTCAGAAAGCTAGCTATGTGAA
>JAOEHY010024673.1:0-13726 GCA_025447955.1 Psilopsiagon aurifrons | reverse complement strand
TAAGCAGTAACTAAAACATTGGTGTTATCAGCGCTGTTCTCAGGCCACAAGTTAAAAACACAGTGCTGCACCAACTAGTAAGAAGGAGAAAAATGATTGCTACTGCTGAACCCATGACACTCATCAATCATTAAGACCCAAAGCTTAATGAACAGTAGCCAGGGTGGTTTGTTTATTCCTCTCTTCTATTTGGCCTGTCTCCCTTGAACATATTGCTGAAGAGCCTGCTGCATGAGCTAGCAGTAGTGAGATTTGCTTCCTAGCATTGGGGAGAAAATGGCTTTCAGCTGTTTTCATCAGCTGCAAACACCCTCAGCTTTTACTGTAAAAACTGTGGATTCTGAAAGAGGTCAGGAGTTCTAAACAGAAGATACTGTGTATTTTGTTAGTTTTATATTTACGCAGGTGTTTTAACAATGGATCCAAGCCTGAAATGTCTCAGGTACTGAAAAAGAAAAAGCAGCCTACTCTTCCCCAATTAGCTTACTTTCTTCTGCTGTGAGTTACGTCAGTGTATCATTTCCGCATTGTCTGTGGCTGAATTTAATGTGTAAAGCAACAAAGTTCTAGGTCAGGCTTCTATTTAGCAGAAAAGAGGCTCATGGAGGAGTGTGACAGATGTCTGTTTTCTGCAAGAGAGATCACTTTTCGTCCTTACAGCTGTTTAAATGGCAGACAGCTACCAGATGAGTAACCCTTTAGGCATATTACAAGTCTCTTTTATTAGGATTTTAGTTCTGGGTTACCTTGGTCACAGCAGTTACTGTTAATCTCAGTGCTTCCCTGAAAGAAAATACATATGGGAAAGAAACCCAGAGAAGGATGCTCAGCTCAGATTTCAGCCTGTTTACACATGCAACAAGGGCATTTTTGCAGATGTATGCCTGTCTAGCCTTGTATAATTATCCCTGGTTAATGCCTGCTACAGTTTCAGGCAGGCACAGCTACTATTTCATTTCTCCTTCCCCCTGTCTATGTTCGCCTTCAGTTTTGCTTTGTGTAAGTCTTTAGCAGTTTTATGCACAGAGGAGTGTCTTCTCTATCAATACAGAATCTTTCAAAAAAACGAAGTCTTCTATGCCATGTCACCAGCAAGGGTCCCTAATGCACGTGAAATTAAGCAGTAGTTTTCCAAGTAAACATGACCTGTCTGTTTCCCAGTAAGTCAGGCAATCTGGATTAAAGTTTGTAATAAAACATTAGTCTTAGTCCCTAAAATTCTGACTAGTGCTATGTGATGGAATAGAATAATTAGATGAAACCTCATATTTGTAGGCTTTTGGATTTGCAGTAGACCCATTTTGAAGCAATTCTTTACCCTCCTAGTGAGCTTTAACTGCAGAAGGCGATATTCAGACTAGTAGATGGAAGGAGTGTTGGCAGTATATAAATAACATTGCCAATATTTTCACTGCTGCTTTAAAATGTTCAGAGCCAGCTCTTTAAATGTAGCTCCACCCATAGCCAGTGGTGGTTAACTGCCTCAAAAAAATAGAGATCACGCAAGCAGGAAGGGAGCCTTTAATGACTAAGAAATGTGTGCAAAGGATTGGAAAGTTCAGAAGTGCTGTCATATTTGTTTTAAAAATTGCAAGGATGAAAATAGCTTTGGGCATTAAAATGTCTGAACTTACTATTGGTGTCTTCAGGGTAGAAAAGCAATAAGGTACAGTCATACTTCTGTTAATTCTGTGCTGTTAGTTCAGTTTAGCTGAAGAGCAGCATTTACAAACAGGAAACAGTCTAAATTGATTGTAGAGAAGTATAAACGCTTAATTCAAGTCTTTATTTGAATATTGTGGTTTGTTGAGCCTATCCCCTAGTTCCTTTGTCTCTTCCATACCTCTGAAACAGGAACACTGCTTTTTTTAGTCACAGGTGTTTAGAAAACATTCAGTCATGCCTGTATTTGTGGAAAGCTAGGACAGCACATCTGCCCTATCTTAGCGAGTTTTGGGGAGAATGCTTAATTTGTCCCCTTACAGAATTGTTGCATGATATGCTGATGTTCACAAGTAATTTTATAAAGCTCCTGCTTTATAAAAGTGATTTGAGAGATGTAGTGTATCCAACCAGAGTCATAATGTTCAATATGAATATAAGTAGAAAGTTTCCAAATCTGGCTGTACTTACACTGTTTCCTTTCTGACACTGTTCTCGTGGAGCTTCAGACACTAGAAAGTATATTTTGACTTTTTGTATAAGTTCTGCCAAATGAGTTCCTCCAATCATACTTTTCTGTTTTTCAGGTTTCAGAGTGCCTTTTGAAACCTTTCTTATCCATGGGCTGGACAAGTGATTTGCTTTCCTTTCTAGAGATAGCAAGTCGTTAGATACAAGAGAAACTCTTAATATATTATGGTTACTGTAGGGAAATTTTAATTTATTTTCCATGCCCTAAATGTAGGTTAAAAAAGTTTATGGTCTTTGTTTTGCAGGTAGATCCACATTCTGAATTAAACTCATTGGCCGGTTTGCCGTTTATAATTGATGTAGGGACTGCAGATCTTCTTGATGTATAAATGAAGGCATTTTACAGACTTTCTTGATCAAGATACACTGCAGTACTGTACCTTGCATGTACTCCTCTTTCTGACTGTATTGACCTCTAGTGACATGGAGTCAAAAAATAACATTAAAAAAAAAATGTGAATGGTTGGTAGTTACATTTCTTGTTTTCCTATTTATTGTGGTGATGTATTCAAGTTACATTTTCAGTCTTCCTTCACAGCTGAGACTACATGTGACGCAGGAGAGCTGGCAATAGTTTGCTGTCCCCAAAGGAAGTCTACTTGTTACTGTGCATACAGTGAGAAGGATACACAATTTTAGATGAGCATAGCAAGCATTTCCTTCAGCTATTAGGAAAAGAAATGCAAACTTCCATCTGGTGGTCTGTAAAAGCTACATAAAACTTTTTTTTTTTTAAAGAGAAATTGCAGAATTTTGTTGCTACACTGCTTAGCAACTGGCACTGCACACATAAAGGAAATTCTTCAGGTCTTTGCAAACCAGCCTCAACCCAGAAGCAAGTCCTGAGCCCATTCCCTAATGAGACAATTTTTTAGTTACAGTCAGTAATTAAAATTGTAGGACTTTTGTTTCTAGTTTGAAAAACCTCCTCACACAGTGATTACATGGAAGCAGCATTTTACCAAGAGAAGTCTGAAAGCACTGCACCATAATTACATGCTTTACTGTACATTTGTATAAATTCAGGCTGTACTATAATTCTTTTGCCCATATTGGAGTAAACAGAAATGAAAACCTGTAGTTGAGGTATAACAAAATTATACTTGAACTATAGTCTTCACAGAGCAGCATAGGCTGACAGGAAAATGTAACTGTCTTCTTTCTGTATTGTTGTAAGCAGGTAGCAGGAGCCCAGTTTTTCTCATTTGTTTACAACAGTACTGTTTTAACTCTGTGCCTGCACCCTTTAACAGGAACAGCTGTGGACAGGCAACTGTAGCATGTGAAATATGTTTTTCTATGTAACAGAAGTGGCTGTCACTAGTAGAGAAGCATGTTGTAGATCCTTTGCATGTGGCTTTTCCCAAATCTCCCTCATTATATGCTGCTTCTCTTTTTTGTCAATATCTTCAGAAAAGACAACCTGAAAGACTTCTGTAGTACAAGATGGGATTAGACTTCAAAACAGGGGTTTTAGACTCTATCAGGCAGTGTAGCAGTACTGGTCCAGCTGCTAATATGGACAGGTACAGCCAACATTAAAGCTGGTAAAGCTAAGCTTGAGACTGCATAGAGAGGTGAGCAGTGCTGAAGGCCTCAGTGACTTTCCTTGCCCTTGGATGAAATCTGCTTTCCAGAAACAGTGTACGGATGGCTTCTCCAGAGGTGGAGAGATGAAGGCTGTTTGAGCTCCTGCTGCACAGCACCACCTGCATTGCCCAGCCTGTGTAGCAGAACAAACTGAACTGAGGCACTGACGCATGTTAATCCCAACAAAAACAGCTGTGTGAGTGCATGTTTAGGGGAAGCTGGTTTTAACCTGAGTCAGAACTGGGGAACTGACTCATCATGTGGCCCAACACATACCTGTTGCAAAAGACGCAGGCCAAGAACTAGCAGAGAGCAAGGAAATGAAGATTGCTGGTGGTTTTTTGGTAGGAGTATAGCTTTGTGCTGAGTTATTGTGCAGTATGCAAGACTCCCTTCACTGGTGAGCCAAGTGGCATGTGGTCCTTTTGTTCCCTCAGTCTCCATTTTCTTTGAAGCTACTATGATATTGTCATATTTGGAGCAGCTGGCATATGTTGTCTTCTAATAATATGTGTCCCTGCACAGAGAGTGAGCACCCGTTGCTATCCTTGGATTTGTCTGCTGCCATCTACTGGGTGCACAAAATTTTGAGAGAGGGGAGATGGTAGAATCAAACTGCAGCAGTTGCGTAACTGCATTTGGCAAGAAAATGTTTTCAGTATCAGCAAATGCATGACTGCCGTCAACATCAGTAACAAGGAAGAAAGATGGAAGACTGAAGGCTTTTAACTGATTTGTGAAAATGTGTCAGACAGAATAGTAAAACAAATACAGATATGCAGGTACTTGTTTCACTGAAATGATGCAAGATGTCATGGAGGCAGCCTGCCACTGCGTGTCTGAAATGAGGATGTACCAAACTGAGAAAGTCTGTTTTGCAGTGGAGTGCTGATGCCACAGGGATGTCTGAACAGATAGCTAAGTTATTTTTGAATGACGGTAATGTGCTCTGAAGAGTTGGGGCAGACCAGTAGGTATAAGCTCTAGAACTCAAGTTTTTTTAAGTTAAGAAAAAAAGGGGTTATGTTTGGCTAATAGGGTCACAAATATGCCTGCCTACTCATTTGGTATAGCACTTACTAGAAAAGTTAACGCAGGATGCACAGAATGTTCCAGTCTTCCCTAGCTATAACATGAGCACTGGGTTTAATGGAGGCTAATCTATTTTGAAGTTGTAACTTTATTTATACAAGAATCATTATGTACTTTGCAGGATTTGAGCAATCACTTTGCATGAGAGTAAAGAAAGAATATTTGGCATCTCTCTATTTCTGGATCCCACCAAAAAAAAAAACCAACCACCAAACCACCCTAAACTCATAACTGGTGTGCTCGTAATACTCTTATTCTGTGAGTATTCTACATGTGAATTAACTCTAAAAACTATTTGTTATGCCAGAGCTAATTCAGGAATATCTCTTGTAAAAGAGCTGGGTTTTTTGTTGGAATGAGTCAGATGCTTTAAGTGAAAGAATTCAGCTTTGCAACTTACTGAAATTGAACCAGTATCTGTTACTGCCAGGTAAGAGGATAAAGTAACTACACATGATCTAGAGTTCAGTTTGATTCTAGGATCCACACTGTCAAAATTGAGCTGGCCCTTGTAGTGATGTAGCTGATACTAGGCTAGGCTACTTGGGGAGCATCCACTCTTGTTGGCATCACCAGTTAGTGGAGTTACTGGGGAGCAGATCTGGCTAAAAATGAGGTTTTTACTTAGGTCCCCATCTGTCTTCACAAGTTGCAGTGCTGGCCCACAAAGGCTGTTTCACTGCTGGACAGGCATCTGTTGTTAAAATAACTGAGCTGTGCTATTTACCATTGAGTTTACTGGAAACTGTTCCTAGTGACTGCTTTTTACCTCCCAGTAGGCGGAACTACTGTATGTAATTGTTTGAGACTTTCCTTAAAGTCAGCTACAGTAAGTGTAAGCACCATATAAAATTCTTTGTGACGTGTTGTTACTACTTGTCACTAGCATGGAATATAGTCAAATCAGTATTAGAAAAGCTTACAAAAACTAGCAGTGTATTTTTTTAAAATTTAAAGGTACAGGCTTTGGCTGCTCCTTCCTTTGTTAGGAAATCTTAATGTTATGTACTAATGAGACTGACTTATATGCTCTTGCAATATATAAATAACCATTAGAAAAAGGCTGTCCTAAAGCTGGTTGTATTGCCAAAGCCTCTAGATCTCTACATTTTCTTCTATTGGTGGAGATTGCATTTTGAATATCAGAATGATTGATTTATGGTATAATGTGGAGAAGAATAAAATGTTCTTGGTTTGTGGTAACATATGTTGATGTATTGCGCAGAGCAGTACACTAGTAACATAGAATATGTTACCTAGTAACATACAGAATAACTTAGAAGTCTAATTAGGGTTATAAATGGATTTTAAAAAAAAAACCCTAACCACCTATCCATTCAAATAACTTTGCATAACTTACTGTATTTGTTCTTGGATAAGGACTATTTTCTATGACATAATATTGAAATAGTGTGTAAGTAGCAAAGGATGGAGATAACTTTTGCCCTCTTTTTTAATAGGAACATGTTAGATTGGATTTCCACTGGCAGTCTCAGCTGAGGCACACATTTCCCTTTCAGAGACAGAATATTTATAAAATTCTTGCCTTTTCTTCAGTGAGAAGTTTGATTCACTGATGGCCCTGCTATATCCTGGTTTTCCCTTCCTTCCCTCCCACTAGTTTGGAAGGAATCATTGCTAACAAGGGCAGTTTGCTGTTCCTTCAGAGCTGACCCTTAGCAGGTGTGGTAGGAGACTGCCACCTGAGCTTGTCCCATGGTACCTACCTAGATCAGACCATTACAGAAGAGGAGGGATATGTGCTGTTTCCTACAGTGTGCAAGAAAGCACCCCATGTGGATATAATGCTGTATACAGATAGTTAAATCAAATGGGGTTTTGGCTAACTACTGCTGCTTGTGACTGACCATGAAAGTGTCTTTTTTGCGTATTCCCTCCGAGTAATCACCTTCAGGAGCTAAGGAGAAGATGGTGAACCTTCAAAGAGAGCACACCCATGTCACTGCGTTAGGAACTCTCAAAGGCCATCCATTGTTAACAGGAGAGAAAATAACACAGTGATATGCTACCTGCCCTTTGCCACAAAATTGAAGATTTTGAGCTTTTTATGAAAAGTGCTTTTCATAATTGCTAAGATGACTTAATAATGTTGAAAGAAGTTAAACAATGCTTCCTTAAATCCATGGGTGGCTTGATGACTGGATGATGATGACTGGAAAACAGAAAGACTGTTAGCGGTTTCACACATACCGAGCTAGCATGCTTGTTGTGGTAAAAAGAGCCTTTTCCTGTATGCCTCAAATGGATATGCCAGCAGAACCAGAGGAATTCACCTGTTGAACCCTACAGCAAGTTTTCCCTAACATCAAGAAGCTTTGCCATTAGTTCTTTTCTCCGTTTGTCTACCACTCTAACTTCTTTACTAATCATCTGAACTTCTTTTCCTCCAGGAATACAATTTCAGAGCTTGAAAATAGGTTAATAACTCTGTACTTTACCTCCTGTGTTGTTTTTGTTTTGTTTGTTTGATTGATTTTGGGTTTTAGGGGTTTGGTTTGGGGTTGTTTTGTACCCCTCACCTGGTGGTATTGGAATACCTGAGAGGTGGGGGCGCAGAAATGTAGTTCATAGGGGAAGGGCAGAAGCGTCTGAAGCTGACACTGCCTTTGAGCAGGTTACCTGGACTACTGTTTCCCAACACTGTTGCTGGAACAGCAGTAAGCAGACCTGCTGGTGTCCACATGTGGAAAACCTGTTCTTCCAGTTGTGCTGATGCACCTCGATAACAGTGCCTTATTGTGCATGATGGGATATAGCAAGGAGTATTGCTTTTCTCATTGCAGAACCTTCCTGGCTAGCCACATGCTAATGGAAATAATGCATAAATTAAGTATCGGATCCTCATACTGCATTTCAAAGTGATTCAGTCCAGAGGTGACACAGATTCTTTCATGAGTTTGGTGGGTTTTGCCAGTGCTTTTGCTACAACATAAGACATGTCATTTAATGGATATTTCTTCTCCCCTTACCACCTTAATTTACAGATACTGGAACTGACTGATTCAAAGGGTTTCTCAATTCACAGACCAGGAAAAGTACTCATAGTTAGCCATTTATATGGTTTCTGTTTTGTAAACTACCGTAACGCTTGGGATTTTTCTAGACTGAAAGAAAACTGCACCTTTGATATATTCCACAGAGGCTGCTTCTGCAACAGTCTTGCTGATGTTAAATAAGTTATAAAAGAATTAAACGTAAATTCATTAAACTCAGTCTACAGATTAATTCTGCAGCATGAGTGGAGAGGACAGATGCTTTTCAGTACTCTTTAAGATTCATATTCTTAAGCTTACGGTAGCTAGTATTTCCATCTAAAACTTCTTACATTGGTAATAAGGAAATTAGCAAGTCCAGAGTCTCCATTTCATTACTTTTATTGAAGGAAGCACATGTATGCCTTTCTTCCAACTTACTATTTTTAGAACTGTATCAACTTGAACTGTATTTTTCTAACAGCTGGAGAACAAAAAAACCAGTCATTATACAGGAAGCCCAAGACTTTGCTAGAGGTTGCACCACCCTGATTTTAATACTGTAGTCTGTATCAGGATTTGCAAGTTCTGTAGGAATGGATTTATAGAGCGAAACAATTGGGGATGCAGATACATCCTCCCTGTACAGGCTAGGGTTGCTGTAGGCAAGACTAAGAAGCACTTGGTCTGCAGAAGCTTCTGTTAGAAGTTAAAGCAAATCTTATAGTTTCCTTTTTCAAAGCGGGGTCCAGCTCATATACATGGTAAGTGAAGATAGTTGAGATTTAAAATTTTTATCTAGATGCTGTCTGCACCAGGAGGTGTGGTCTGCATTCAGATTCCCTAAAGCTTCATTTAAAATCTTTTTATGAGAGCTAACACTATAAAGGAACAGAGAGTAGTCTAGACAATCATAAATCCCTGTCAATGCTGGGACCTCAAGTTGTGCAGCATTGAATGGATTTCCGATCCACATGTAGCAACAGACCTCATCTGTAGACAAGGTTACCTCATTTTGATCATACAAGCTATTGTAGGATTTTTCTTTCAAGACAACAGCTCCATTCACCATCATACTATCAAAGAAAGAGGTTGTTTGTTGTTAGATACAGGCAATGCTATGCAGGTGATACAATTACTGGTACCCAGTGGGAGCTGCTGTGGCGATTCTCCCTTTTGGTGAGCTTACTAGGTTTATCCTGTGATTGGGAATTACAGGCCTGTAAGCCAGGCTGTATGTGCAACACAGGCCTAGGCTCTCTCAGGTTAACTGTTACATGGGTAACTAATGCTTTGGTGTACAATAGTCTTTTGGTCAGGACTGCCAGAGTGCGTTCAGAACTGGAACTGGTCAGATTATCCTGTCTTCTCTGACCTGCGAACTGTCTCATGAACAAGGTCATGATGTTCATGGGGTTTTGGGGTTTTTTGTCAGTTGTTTTTTTTTGTTTGTTTGTTTGATGTTTGGTTTATTTTTTTGTTTTGTGAGGGGGTTTTTTTGTTGTTTTTTTTATTTTTTATTTTTTTTATGTTTTGATCACAGTGCTAGAGTTAGCTTGAGTATTTTCAAAATCTGACATATAGGGAAAAGCTTTGCTGTTCAAAGATCTTGGGCATATTGTTTTTTCTGTAGAGCATACAGAGTAATAAAATTTTGAGGATTGGTATGTAACAATAAGCTGAGTCATAAAATCTTCAGCATTACAGATGAGACTGATACTGCTGATCTGCTCACTTGTTTTGTTTTCCTTGCAGAATCAAGGCAATTGAGAGCCCCAACAAAGATGATGACACACAGTGGCTGACTTACTGGGTTGTATATGGCATTTTCAGCATAGTGGAATTCTTTTCTGATATCTTTCTGTTCTGGTTCCCTTTCTACTACATGATAAAGGTATGTTAGTTCGTGTGACCCCTCTTCTAATATGAGACCTTTGGCATAACTGATTTAATGTTTTCAGGAATAGATAGATGACAGGAGACTCCCTTGGAATCATTCCTGGGCAAGACCATATTTTAAGATGCTGGTTACATGTTGTTTATCACTAAGAAAGTGTTTACAGCTGATGGTTTTGCAAGGCAAGAGAGAAAGTTGGGATGGGTAGCAGGAAAAGATCTGCCATGTTTAAAAGGAAAGAGATGATGGTATGTGACCTAGAAAATTTATATAAAGATCTGTTTTGGTACACTTCAAAAGTAGTAAGAGAGAATAAATCTATAACTGTAGAAGTTTTTTTCTTGACCAAGCTGTGTAATCAGAATGACTGATTTTGTTTGTGGCAAGAAAAGGGAAATTTCAGTTTTCTTAGTTTCAGAGGAAGTTGGGTTTATGGCTGAGGGATTTCCCAAAACAAAGGAGAACTAAGTAACATCTTCTATGTATCGGGACAACTTGAATAGCTATCAGTAATTGGCTAGGTATTCTTTAAGAGGAAATAAAATATGCTTCTCAGTTTTTAATGAAGGATACCAACATCAAAGAGTACTGTTTATTTGTTCTGTAATGCTAAGTTCCAGATCATGGAAGGTTTTGAAAATTGATATTCCATCACTTTTTGCCTTTATTCTTTCAGACCTTCCTTAATGATATTGCATCAGTTGCTACTTAGAAGTGCCAAATTTTACTGCATGCTGAATGATCTCTCTTTATTTCATTGAAGTGCTCCTGGTAGGCATTCTCACTGATGGACACTTTGAAAAACATTGCTTTGTCCTCTGTAAGTCTTTCAGTTCTGACGGTATGATCAGACAGTTGAAGAATCTTAACGCTTGCCTAAAATGATAGTAAATTGGCGTAGCAAAATCTTTTGTAGTAGGTGGTTGTTAACCCTGGGAATCAGCCATCTTTTTCAGAGTGACAGCCGGTCAAGATATATCTCCAGTTGCAGATATACCATAACTGATTTTTCTCTAGGCCAAGGGAAATGGTAAGTGGCCTTTAAAAGGAGTAGCAATCTCCTGAAAAAACAGTGTTTTCTTCAACTAATGTGTATCAAAGGGATCGGTTTTACTGTGGTGTGCACTACAGTGAAGACAAAGCCAAAATTTTACAGGTATGACGGTCTGTACCTACAGAACATTCAGTCTCAATATCCCTTATCTGAGGAAGAATAGAACACACATATTCAGAAATATCTGGAAGGTTTGCCTGAAGGAGACTGCGGTTTTCATAACTGAAAAGGGATTTTATTCTATCTTATTTTCCCCCTTCCTTTTTGTTAAACTCAAATCAGAGCCTTTTAAAATAACCTCTCTTGACTTAAATCACCTTGTATGGTTCAATAGTCATTTAGGAGTTTCTTACGTAATACCCAAACAAGTATTTGGATGTGGTTTTATCTTTGCAGTTTTACACTGGGCAATCAAAATCATGAGGGGAAGAAGAGAAAACAGATGTCTGATTAGGCACAGTAAAAATCTGAAAGCATACTGTAATGGAACTAGGTCCCTTTGGATGGCATTCCTTTCCTCCAGTGTATTAACTGAACCACCCAGCTTGGTGTCATCGGCAGACTTGCTGAGAGCACACTCAGTCCCACTGTCCATGTCACCAACAAAGATGTTGAACATGACTGGTCCCAACACTGATCCCTGAGGGACACCACTCGTTACTGGTCTCCAATGGGGCGTTGAGCCGTTGAATAGCCAACCAGACAGTTCTTTATCCATCGAGTGGTCCATCTATCAAATTGATGTCTCTAAATCTTTGGTGCTTCTACACTTAACAAAAAAACCCACAAATGCAATGTAGAAGAAAAGGCCTCATAGCAGCCTTCTAGTATCTGAAGGGGGCCTTTAGGGATGCTGAGGAGGGACTCTTCATTATGGACTGTAGTGGTAGGACAAGGGGTAATGGGTTAAAATTTAAACAGGAGAAGTTTAGATTGGATATAAGAAAGAAGTTATTTACTGTAAGGGTGGTGAGGCACTGGAATGGGTTGACCAGAGAAGTTGCGAATGCTCCATCCCTGGCAGTGTTCAAGGCCAGGTTGGACAGAGCCTTGGATGACATGGTTTAGTGTGAGGTGTCCCTATCCATGGTAGGGGGGTGGAACTAGATGATCTCAAGGTCCTTTCCAACCCTATTCTATTATTCTATGATCAATACACGTGTTACCAGATTAGCTTTACTGCTACAGCCCTCCTCCTTTATCTTATTAGTAGCTATGAATTATTCCAATATAAAGGTTCACTGAACTATACTGATGTGCATACTTACTGGACTGTGACCATGAAAAATGAAGGGGATGATGTACTGTTGTAAATATGCTCAAGTCTGTGGCAGTTAGGAAGGTACGCTACACCTTGTCTACTAAATTTCTTGTACTTAAAAAGGCTAGGAGGATTAGCCAGGTTAATAAATGGTCAGAAGGGTCAGGGGTTTGGGTACCTTGAACGTGGGACTCAATTTAGTAGGCCATGTCTACTGGGGGCTAGTGGAGCTGCTCCAACAAAGAAAGGGAAGAGTGGATTTGGTAGGAGGCTTGCCAGACTGGTCAAGGATGCTTTAAACTAGATGTGTTGGGGGAGGGGGGCATCATTACTTCCCAACACACCCAGTCACTTGCCAGCACCTACAGTAGCTATTTCAGCTACTCCAGCCGGTGAGCCGGCTGCAATTGAAGCTTGGCTCAGATGCCTCTATACAAATGCCTGTGGCATGGGGAACAAACAAGAGGAATTAGAGATGTATGCACATCTACAGGGGTATGATACCGTAGGCATCACAGAAACGTGGTGGAATGGCTCCTATGACTGGTGTGTTGGAATGGAAGGTTAGAGGCTCTTTAGGAAAGACAGGCCCTGTAGGCAGGGAGGGGGAATTGCTATTTATGTTAGGGATAGCCTGGAGAGTATGGAACTCTGTCCGGAGACAGGTGAGCTGTTGACAGAGAGTTTGTGGGTCAGGATTAAAGGGAGAACAGCGATGGGAGACATTATTGTGGGGAACTGTTACAGAACGCCTGATCAAGAGGACTGTGTGGATGAAGCGCTCTGTAGACAGATGGGAACAGCCTCACGCTCGCAGGCCCTTGTTCTCATGGGGGACTTCAACCACCCTGATATCTGTTGGGGGGATGGTACGGCCCAGCACAAGCAATCCAGGAAGTTCCTTGATTGTGTGGAAGACAACTTCCTTCTGCAAGTAACAGAGGAGCCAACAAGGAGAGGTGCCATGCTTGACCTCGTGCTCACCAACAGGGAAGGGCTGGTTGGAAATGTGATGCTCCAGGGCAGCCTTGATTGCAGTGATCATGAGATGATTGAATTCGAGATCCTCAGGACAGTGAGAAGAGCGTGCAGCAAGCTCACTCCCCTGGACTTCAAGAGAGCAGACTTTGGCCTCTTCAGGAACCTGCTCAGTAATGTTCCACGGGATATAGCCCTATAGGGCAGGGGGCCCAAGACTCTTGTTTGATATTCAAGGATCACCTGCTGCATGCTCAGGTGATACATCCCTACTAGAAGGAAGTGCTGCAGGAGGGCCAGGAGATCCCCATGGATGGGTAAGGAGCTGCTGAGGAAACTTCGAAGGAAAAAAGAGGCTTATAAAAGGTGGAAGGATGGACAGGAGTCCTGGGAAGAATACAGGGATGTTGTCCAGGAAGCTAGGAATCAGGTTAGGAAAGCTAAGGCCCACTTAGAATTAAAGTTGGCTAAGGATGTTAAGAATAACAGGAAGGGATTCTATAGATACATTGCAAATAAAAGACAGACTAAGGACAACGTGGGCCCTCTCCAGAAGCTATCAGGAGAACTGTCTACCCTGGATTTGGAGAAGTTCTTAATGACTTCTTTGCCTCAGTCTTTACCGGCAAATGCTCTGACCACACCACCCAAGTCTTGGAAGGCAGATG
>JAOEHY010024672.1:0-47623 GCA_025447955.1 Psilopsiagon aurifrons | reverse complement strand
TATTTGGTTTTTCTGGGTTTTTTTGGTGTTTTTTTGTTTTGTTTTTTCTCTCCCAAGATCTTTTGCAAGAGCTATTTGCAAGAGCTTTATCAATATGTGCGTTAATCTCTCTCTTGGAAACATCCACAGATCAACCTTTCACATTTTCTTGTGCTAGCCTACCTTGC
Source organism: Psilopsiagon aurifrons (assembly GCA_025447955.1). NCBI lineage: Eukaryota > Metazoa > Chordata > Aves > Psittaciformes > Psittacidae > Psilopsiagon > Psilopsiagon aurifrons. The sequence goes on along the minus strand of JAOEHY010024672.1, from coordinate 47,456 downwards.
ATAGTTTAATAAAACTAGTGAATGTTAAAGCATATGAAGATACCATTACGTAAGAAAGTAGAAATAACTAGTTTCATTTTTGGTTTGCACATTGCAAGGTAAAATCCTTCGAGGAGATAACTGCCAGTGTTTCTGGAGCTTATATCACCTTTCTGCCTGTTCTTTCTCATTTGCTCAGGGCAGAACCTAATTTGGGGCAATACAGTGGGGGAAACAGCTGAAATGAATGTATTCACACTAGTGCTCCAGTCTATAGTAATCATGGAAGTTCTGTTTCACTCCTTTTCTGTGCAGCAGTGCCTCTCGTGTGTGCAAAGGGAATTAATAGCTACTGACACCTGAACAGGCTTCTTCACTTCTTACGCAGATGGAAAGCAGGGCAGCTCCACTGATAGGAAAGACAAAAGGACATAGAGTAAAAGGAATTCATGCACAGCAGTGGAAAGAAGAAAGGAAGAGAGAGATTATAGGTAGTAAACAATTCATCTGGTGTCATGGAGACTCAATCTGCCGTAATTTTTTGTTTGTTCTTATAATGCATACTGTGCAGAACATGTTATAAAGGTAGACAAAACTTTCAATTTTTTTATTTGAATTAGGTGAAATTGTGAACAAGTAGAAAGAAACTTGACCTGAAAAGGCAAAAAGTATAATTGATATTTTTGAGACATGTAAGTGTCTTGCATTTCTGTTTTCATGCATAGTTGAAACTTATCTGTTGAATTTTTCATCAAGAAATGAATCTCATTTTCAGTGATCTTGTGCCATTTTTATTCTGCTGTTAATGCAGAGGCGGCTTCATTGAGACTAGTTGGTCTTTTCCTTTTCTTTTTCTTGTGAAACCTTGCCTACTTAGCACATGGTGAGTCAGATCAGACTGTTGCTAACCAAAAAGGAATTCTATTTTTGTAAGTTGTTGTACATTTAAGTTTCTCTTATTTAATGCCTTCACTTTTATATTTTTTTTAAAACATTTTGAAATTGTGAAAATATATTTAGAGTACCATGTGGTATGTTATTCCTGCTATTAAGATGTCATCTGAGTAACAGATGAGAGCATTAAATAAACTTCAGGTAATTTCATCAGAAGTTTATGATAGTTTTAGTAGGTGCTACGATGCGAATACCCCAACAGGCTTTCCTAATGATGAGAGTATCTGCCTAACAAGCATTCCTAATCTGTAATATCTCTTCAGTGAAGTTTCTGTTTCTACCTAAAAAAAAATGGGCTGAGAGCTCACTAAGTGCAGTTACTAACCTTGTGAAGTATTTTTGCCTTTTTTGTTTCATAGTTTGTTGGGGTTTTTTTGCTTCTCTTGCCTCTCCCACCCCTCCACCCCATGGCATAGCCAAGCAACCAGACGCAGGCACAAAACGTATTTCCTTGTAATTGCCAGTTTGCTGGGATGACAAGAGTCTCAAAGGAAGCATGAGCTTGAAGAATCATAGAATCATAGAATAGTTAGGGTTGGAAAAGACCTTAAAATCATCTAGTTCCAACCCCCCTGCCGTGAGCAGGGACACCTCCCGCTAAACCATGCCACCCAAGGCTGTGTCCAACCTGGCCTTGAACACCTCCAGGAATGGAGCATGTGTTAAGGGCTGAGCAGATGGAGTTAGGTTCTTTGGGTGGCAAAATTTGGTAGGAGGGCAAAGGCAGTGAGGATCATGGAGTTGTGATCCTACTTCTGACTGTGTGTGTAGCAGAAGGATGTGGAAGCACGTAACACCTCCTGCATGTGAATGTAGATTTACAGTGTACATCTGAAATTATTGTCACTACAGTTGTTATTGCTGCTCGGGGTGGAGGTGTTCTTTGCACATCCTGCAGAGTGGTAAGTTGGAGACCACTTTCAGGCCTTGCTTGGAGCGGCTTGAGAAGCAAATCAGTAAGAGCTTCTTCACTCCCATTTTGCAACAGTATACTCGTAGGAAAGATCCTATGTCTTTCTTAAATGGCAGGCTTTGCAATCTGTGTCATCTTCATGTCAACTTAAAGCTGTATTTACTTTTAATGCCATCTCTGGAAGTGCTTGAGGCAAGTCAGTTTGAGGCTTATTAAACAAATAAGTAGTATTTTTATTTTTTTAACTGCATACTATTTTCAGTTCATGGTGATTCGAGCAATGTTATTTCTTTTTTTTGCTTTAGTGCGCAGGATCAGTACAACTGATTTGTTACTCCAGAGAGATAAAAGTAGCCTGTATCTATACTTCTTTCATCTTTTCTAATTGCTATCACAGAGTAGAAGTGATTATGCTCTGAGACAGCACAGATAACTCAAGCCTTATTGTCAGTATATTAGCAGTAGATAAAAAGTGGTCCTTTTGAATAGGAACTAATTTCACATCACCTTGGAACAGCACTTTTTTTTTTTTTTGTACCTTGTGCAGTTATGTTCTTTTTATTTTTTATAGTTTTATTGCTATGTCTAGAATAAAGTAATGAATCATATAATTGGTTTTGTCTGTTTCTGTTAATTAAAGACCTTTTCTTGTAACAAGCAAGTCAGTGATGGCAACAATCAATTATCATTTGCCTTACGTTGATACAAGCATTCTGAAATTTTTTATCTCTACTACCTTTTTTATTGCTGCATTAATTTTGTAATGTATTATTAATAGATTGTCATCTGTGCATGTCTTTAATAAAAACAAGGTGATGAGAACTGAGATACATGCATTGATGCTGTTAATTCTTTAATCTAAGAGAGAAAAATGATTTTCAAGCCATGATTCAGAGAAATTATTTCAATTACAAAGTCGGCTATTACAGATGGACACTTTTCCTTTGGTTAGAGAATTCTCTGCGGTGGAATTCCTATAGCTATTCTGGTCTATCAGAAGCACAAGATTACATCTTTCAACTTGTCACTAATTCTGCATTTTGGCAGAGGAAAAAAGAAAGGTTTGCTGTTAGTGTTGCCAAGCAACTAAAACATGAGTTTCTCCAATTTCTGGATTTTTCTTGTATGATGTGTATCAGAGAGTTTCTCCTGCCTTGGTGAGAGACAGTCTCAATGAAGTTAGACTCCATAGCTTTGCCATTTCTAAGATTAGTAACTACATTAATTTCTTCCTGTGGAGTTCCATTTCCAAACCAAAGACTTATTTTTTTTTGGTTCCCTGTAGATAGTTATCAAAAATCACACCAGGGATGTCAACGACTTCACAAGACATGAGATTGGGGATGTTTTCTCCTTTTTTTCTCTAAGTTAAATTTCTCTTTCTGAAATGGAAATCTTGTTTCTGTCTCATTTTCACTTATACCAAATTATTTATACTACTACTTGAATAAAAAGAATGGAAAGAGTTGGAGTGGATGAAGATAACTTGTGTTATTATGATAATAATCCTTCATGCAGTTACTCACATTTATTCACATTGTTAGTGGGTATACTGTCTCTTAAGTATTCAAATAATTTAGGGTGCATTTGAGCAGGTAGTTGAAATTGGGTTGTTTAACATAAATTCCAGTGGATTCATGACTCTGTGGGATAAGAGCACTTCACACGTGAGCACTTCACAGGGCAAAGCTAGTAGAAGTTTGAGGAGATAGATGTTTCCGGCTGTTTTCTTCAAAGTTGAAAAGAAGCTTTTCCTTTATAAATGCTCATTTACTTTTGGTAAACACTAGATTAGTTTGGGTGCAATATCCCACTGATTTTTTGTTTTGTTTTAATTTTCTAAAGGAATTGATGACCAAGCTGATAACAGAGACTCCTGACCAGCCAATCCCATTTCTAATTAATCATCTTCAGTCGAAACAGGGGAACCGCAATCAGCTTCAGAGGACCTTGTCTGGCTCTGCTGCCCTTTGGGCAGAAAGTGAAACATCCGGTAAGTTTTGTATGCTGAAAAGGGCTAGTCTCCAGTATAATCTTCCCACACTTTTGTGAATGATTTCCTGGGTACATGTTTAACTACTGAACAAGTACTACTCTGTGGTTTTGAGCATGCACAGTAAATCCTGACTGACCAGAGGTATGGAACTGGATATATATTGTTGCCTCTCATCTTAGCCTATGTACACATGTGAGCATGAGTTGGAGTTACAGTGGAAACAATCACAGTCTCAATAAAAAGGAAGGTACATATAAAGGTCCCTTGATTTCACTGCTGTCCTCTTTGCTTTCCCTTCTCTTTGCTTTGTTTTCATTTACCTTCCTGTGGTGCACTTCTGCTTAGATTATCCTCTATTGAGGTATTTTCTTTAATAACACACATTTTTAGCAACTCATCTTTCCAACACTTAATTAGAGATGCTATTGCTACTTTATGAACTCCAGTGTGAATAATTTATGATTGTAGATCTTCAGAATCATTAAAAACATTTCTGAAATAAAATCTGCTCTGATTCTAAAGTAGAAATTTTAGCTTTGATATTCTGTGTCAGGCTACTGTTAGAATTTGGTTTATATTTAAAAAGTGACTTATTGTAGATCTAAAATACTTCCTGATAGTCAAAATGTTAGATACCTGAAAATTTACTTTTTACTTAAAATGTAAAGTTTTAAGCACAGGAAATCAAACATGTAAGAGAATAAGTGGATATTAAGGATATTCTCATAAGAAAAAATAATGTTATGTTTTTAATGACAAACATATTAATGAATTTCTAAATTTTGATACTTAGGAAATTTAAAAAATATATGAAATTTCATATAAATCAGAAATAGAGAAAAAGAAGAGTAGACTTTAGTTTGGACTGTTAGGCCTTGGTTTTTTTCTGGATTAATCGTTTATCAAGTCTTTGAAAAATGACCCTACAAATGTTATAATTGCCTGATTTGATTCTTTTAACAGAAAATAAAGGAACAAGGAGAGATTTTAGAAGCTATGATAAACCTTGGCAGGTAAATGCAAAAAAACCTAAAAAGTCAAAGAGTGACCTTGCCGTGTCCAACATTTCTCCACCATCACCGGAGTCCAAGTCATGTAAGAAAGCTTCAGTACATTATTAATTCCTGCATATTTCCAAATCCATAGTATATTTTTCTGATGAATTAGGATTAAAATGGAAAGCAAAGTATGAGCAATTGAAATGGCTAGATATATATGTTAGAAGAGTTTGATTCTTGCTTTACTTTCACTTGAATTATGAATATTTAATACCCTATGTTGTTACCTATAGATAAAATAGAATTTTAGACAGGTAAAAACCAGAAGCATGTCTGGGTGTCATGCACAATTTTGTATTCAGATATCAATTATGATTTGCTGTTCTGTTTTCACTGCAATTTTGCATATGTAAAATCTGCTCTGTTAATATTGGTTGTAAAAGAAAAGTTTTTTCAGCAGGAAAGGCAACAGATACTATTCAGAGTCAGAAGAACAGGTGTACAGCTCTGAGGGTTGCTGAAGGAATCTAAATGTACACTGAAAGAACAGGCAGAATAGAAATAGGGTGACTGAAGAGAATATTGTCAATGACCTGTAATATAAAAGTAATAAAAGTAGAGGCAGCAAGCCGTAATGAAATACAGTGCTTCCTGTGTACTGGCTATAGGAGAAATTTAATTTTTAAGCTTGATTTTTAATGGAATTTTTACACAAATAAGTATTTCTCCAATCTCTATCCTTGTACATGTATAGATACACACCCAAGTGTGTATAGAAGGTACCTTCTCCAAAATAAACCGCAAAATTATATTTTCTTCAGTTGGCTATTTTAGCTTTTTGAAATATTTAGAATAGCCAAATCTTTTTAATAACTATGAATGTGATTAGGTCAACCGGATGAAAACAGAGATTTATAGTATGCTGCAATAGAAGGCTTGCTGTCTTTCCTCTGAAAGCAAGATGGGGAAGTCTTGTCTTGAGTAGATTCAAAGAAAAATCTCCCAGTGGCCTCAGTAGGTCAAAATATAGCTCGGCAATGGTTAAAGTGAATCATGATAGATCTATGCAATAGAGACACTGTGCTTTTGGGTCATTGGCAGTCTTGTATGATGCATTTTTGGTAGAATAACTGTAACAAGTAAAAAAAATAGCTGTACCAGGAGATGTGCCCAATAACACAAATTTATGGATTATTTATTCTTGAAATGGACCATATGTCTGTGTTTCATGAAGCACATTCCCTGCTTCAAAAACACTCAAATCCCTGACAGAGTCCAAGGCTAGGCTGGACAGGGCCTTTGGCAGCATAGTCTGGTGGGAGGTGTCCCTGGCCATGGCAGGGACTTTGGAACTAGATGATCTTTTAAGGTCCGTTCCAACTCTAACCATTCTATCTAACTATTCTATGATTCTATAACTCTCTATGGGCACATGAATTTTTATATTAGTACAAAAGAAGCATGTAGACTTTGGTTCACTTTCAGGAGTAAATAGGGGTATTGAGGGAAGTGGTACTCGCTCATAATCTGAGTTTAAGCTAATAGTCTTTGCTGGATAACAGAAATTTATGGAGATAAACTTAGAAACAGTGGCCAAAGGTGTTATGAGCTGTTCCTGTCATCATGCTGTGTTCTTGTCCTCCTTTCCTGTGCTTGCACTTCAAACTTTGTGTTAGGCATAAAGTAACTTCTGTGCCATCTCCTATAGATCTCAAATTCTCAGTCTTTATCCTGTGTAGTGGTGTGACATCGTGTCACTCCCTTCATTTGTGTGCCTACTACAGGTTTCTTGCTTGTTGGTCCTTAGGTTCTCAGGAGAAGGTCAAAGAGGAGGCTGGGCACTCTACCAGGTCACATGTCAAGCAAGGAAATGATTTATACACCCAGAATATATTTGGTGCATAAACATGGACTCAAGGATCTGTCTTTGTGGCCTGAAGAGCATTTAATAATGCTTTTCAGTTGGTAAGGCTTGTTCTTAAGCTACCCAAGTCCCTAAGTCTAGCAGCAGAGTTTGTGGGAGTGCAGCTTTACCCACAACAGAGAAAGACAGAATTAGGGTGTGCTTAAGGCAATTGGACATACATAAATACATGACATTATATGTGGTTTATTCTGAGCATGCTGAGAGAGGAGACTAATGTCATTGTAAGGCCATTCTATTATCACTGAAACATCATGATGATTGTAGGAGTTCCTCATGACTAAACATCGCATTGATTTTGAGCAAGGACAAGAAGGAGTCTTCGGGGACTACAGGGTGATCAGCCGAACCTTACTTTCTGGGAGGTTTACTGAACAAATTTTCCTGGAAGGTGTTCCCAGCTACAGCAAGGAGAGAAATATGATTGGGAACAGCAAACATAGATTTATGAGATCATACATGTTTGATTAGATCAACCTGATTGCCCCCTTAGATTTAATAATTGGTCCTCTAATCAGAGTAGTGGATGTTTACTTTAGCAAAACCTTGGTGAATCTCTCATAGTATTCTTATCACTCAATTAGTAAGATATGGCCTAGGTAAGTGGACACAAGATGTGTGGAAAGTTGACTCAACTGTTGGATTCAATGGATTGTGACTGGCAATGCAGAGTTCAGTTGAAAGGCCTATTGCTGATGGCATGCTTAAGGGACTGATACTGAGTCCGATACCATTTAATGAGGTAGAATGTTCTTTGATGTTAGCAGGTAAGACCAATGTCAGTCACACCTGAAATAACACACAAACGAGAAATCCTGGTATCCAAGGGATCTGACCACTTTTTTGGTGTATGCAAAACTGAAGTTAAACAGAAGCTGCTGATGTTATATGGCAAAGAAGAGGCTTGAAGCTAGGGCGCCCGGTGTGTGTGTGTGTTTGTGTGTGTATATATAATGAAATATTTAGATGATCACATTCTGCATTAGAAGAAGAACAAATTTGAAAGTTTCTGAATAGTTTGTGAAAAAGACTTACTGCTTTCCAGCTAGCTACTTTTAGGCAAAGTAGTTTATCTCCTCCTCACCTCCATATTAAATCAGATCACAAATCATTCTTTTACTCTGCTTCAGTTCATCATTCTGACCGTATCTCATTTACAATTACAATGTTGTGCATTTGTAACTGTCCTTGGTCAGTCTAGGACTTTAGACCATTGTTCTTTTAGCCTTTTAATATCCTGGTACTGTGTAGACCAGTTTGGCTGTGTTATCAAAGAACTCTAATCTGAATGTTATTGTAGGATTTAAATGCATGAGTAATTTTATGCACAATAACAACACACCTGGTTTTGTTTTTTGAGATGTAAAATCGTCATACAAATGTATTAATGAAATACAGGATTTAGTGAGTGACTGGGCTGATTCTGTCTGCAAAACATCTTAAAAATAAATGTATTTTCAGATGAAAACAGTACTAATCTTGTACTGTCATCCAGTAGAAATTAAAGGTCTGTTGATTTGTGGGTGGCAGAATTCATAACACATGGGAATGTATCTGATGTGCATTTGGGGGGTGATGCACCACCAGGACATCAGAAATACTGGAAAGCATGTCTTTACAGTCTTCTGAGATGGAAAGTCTCATATGCAGATGCTATGATATAGAGAAAATTAATCTGCTTAATTGTAGGCAAATAATTTCAAAAGAAAATGTTTTATAAATCAAACAGAGATGAGGTTGAGGCAGGTATTGTGATGGGGGATTTAAAATTGCTGATATGATGATTTTGAGGAGTTGAGTGAGCATAATAAAGGAGGGTGAAAAAATTATGAGACAATTTTACTAAATGTGTAGTGACACGTGTTTTGGAAATTATATATGTTGGACTTCATACCTAGAGAAGATAATGACATATTTCAAAATATCTCTAGGAAGGGTCATACAGTCTTTACACAGTTCTGCATGTGTCACATAAAACCATACACTTGAAAATGACCAGTGCTTGTTGATCCTATAGTTGGGAAGATACAAGTGAAAAGACAGACACATGCCACATGACATAAGGAAGTAGATTTTAGTTTTAGTATCCATTCATTAGTTGGAAAAATAGTTAAGTAAGAAGAACTATGTCTTCACTAGCAGTAATAAAAATTTCAGTTCTGCTTAACTTCCTGCTCAGTTTTGGGTCAATAGAATGAGCCATAATCATTGTTCAAACAAATGCTATTGAAACTTAGAAATGTTCCAGGACAGCACATCTGTTTCGATATATTTTCACTGAAGTACAAAATGGTTTGCTGAAACAGAGACTATAGTATCAGCGTGCAGAGCAAATTTCCACCATGTTTTTTGACTGGTTTCCCACCATCCTACTAGTGAGATGCAGCCCCAGATTCCTGTGTTTGTCTGAAACTGGGGATCAGACCATTGTCTCTTGAGCACACTTCCTTACTTTCCTAAGATAGAGTCTTGAGACTTTCATTTTTCTGATGTAGATTGGTTCATTTACTTGATAGTTGCTTACTCTGGAAGCTTTGCAGCTGTTGAGTATAACTTTGTTTCATTCAGCTTCTGTCCCATGACAAATTTCGAAATCATATTGTTTCTCAAAAATTCTGTGCTTTGGAATTTTGAAAAATGTGGTTTGTTTCAAACTGTCACGTTACCAAATTCCAGCTTGTTGAAGTTTTCTGAAACTGGAAGGTTTCTATAAGGTTTCAGAACCTCTAAGGTATTGTCATCTTTTTACATAGTTTTACTGTATTAAATTGCTGCCTGTATTTTGTTGGTACTGTAAGAATTCTGTGGTGTGATGAGTTCAGTATAAATATGGAAAGAAAAGTCTGTTGAACTGCTAGTAGCCTAGAGTGAGAGATGCTGTAGAACATACAGTGTTGGTACACTGAAGGGAGAAGATGAGATGGCTGGAAAAGCAGGCAGTAAAAGAGTGTGTGATCTCAGTGTAAAATAAAGGTGATCAAAACCAGAGAGATTTCATTATAGGATTTCTTTTCGACTTTACCAAATATTTATATTTACAGTTAGTTAAAGTTTACAGAAAAGTAATTGGTAGAACATACTGTTTTCTTTAGATAAGAAAAAGGATGAGAAAACCTGAACTTGTGCTAATTAAGTTAATTGTGCTAGGGTCTATGAATTGAGGCAATTTTTGGTCACACCAAAATTTAAGTAACTATTAATGAACATAGTGGTTGCTAAACCAGGGAATTATAAATTAAATTATTGGCATTTAAAAGTATCAACCAAAGTTGCAAGCTGTCCATCTGAATAGAGGCTAGTCATATACTAAAGGCTTGTGTCTATTCCCTAGGAACCACCATAGCTCATAATTTCTATTGTCCTCAGAAAGAAATACATGACTTGTCTTTTATGAACACAAAGCAGAATCGGCCTCTGACACTTCAACTTGGCCCCCTTTTCCCCTCTCCTTATTGAGGCTTCCTGTGTCTCTTTCTTCCTGCTCTTATCTCTGTAGGTCCTTTTCAATGTTTCCTTTGTCTTCTGTCTTTGAGAATGTCTGTACTTACAGTCTAATGTATTAACTTCACTAATACTAAATTAGGTTCCTGACTGGGTGTTGCAGATCAAAATATACTCTGAGTTGTTGAACTCTCTGTACATGTCTGGTTTGAAGACGGCTTGGTTTATGCCCATAGGAGATGGAATTGCATTCTTTGTGACAGAAGGACTTAAACATACCACTGGTTCCATTTCTTTGTATGGAAAAGGTGGCTGTTGACTTAACTTCAACCTTCCCTGTGGAGTTGATCCAAAGTGAAGCAGATTCTATATTCAAGCAGAGGGCAGACAGCAATAAGGCAAATTTCAGTAGCAATAGTTTTTAACACATTTTACAATGGCTATCAGAACTTGAGAAGTCTGAGCATAATTTCTGCATACTGTCATAAATAGGCATTCTGAAATTCCAGATGATCCTAAGATACCACTTCTTTTTGCATGATCTGTAGGAGTCTGCATTTCCTTCTTAGCATTTAATGAAACTGAATTTTTTAAGCATAAATTCATTGGTAGCTGTCAACATAGTAAACAAATATTTCAGAACTGTCCAGAACATATTAGACACTATAGGCTTTGTTTTTGAACTTATTTATAAGTGAGTAGTTAGCAACCATTGATAAATGCAACTGATCCATTCTGCTGGAAATGTGGACTAGGCATCATCATCTTCTCACTAGAATGTACTGGTCCCAGAATGGTAATGCTGTGTTTGGAGACAACCCAGCAGTTAATCACATTTGATGGTGGAGGCAGCAGATCACTTTGTTCAGAACATTGGCAAAAAGAACTTGTTAAATATCAGTTCCAGAAACAGCATCACTTTTGTTTTCATTTCTACAAATTGTTTGGAATGTTCACATTGGTCAGTGCAGCTATGTTCATTGTGGGGCCTACATATCTCAGAAACTCCTGTTCTTCCCTGCCATTGTAACTAAAGTTAGCTCAGTGGCTGAGAAGCTGTCATTTTAAAATTAAATCAGAGGTTTTGGTAATAGATAATGAATTGGAGTCTGTAGGCTCAGGATTGCACTTCCCAAAGATTGGGTTTGTTTAATTATCGGAATAAAGCTGTACAGCATGTTCAGTAGGGACATGCTTTGTTTCACTGTTTTTATGAGATGTTACCTGCACTTTATGATTTTTTTTAAAAAAATATGTATAAATATTGTTTTAAAAGCTTTATATATATTTTTCTTTTCCGATAAAATGACTATCAAAGCCAAAAGTACCCATCGCTCGTTTTCATTTTTCCTTATTGGCCTCTGGGACACCCAGTTCTATTTTGATGTAAATGAAGTACCTTCATATGCAATATTTGTGTTATATTTTTCTGTTATGGCATTATTTTTATTTTAATTGCTAATATTAATTATTCCTCTTTACCAATGAATTCAGTCACAAGAATCAGCCCAAGTATGCGTTTATTTATAGGTGTTTTCATTTTTACTTCACATTGACCAAAGAAAATATTTCCAGCTGTTAAAATAGGATAGTTAAGTAATTATCACTCAAGGTGCTTGAGCTTGTAAACTCATTGTGCAGCTTTTTTTCTACTGTAGGAGTCTGATCTACCACATCTAAACTTCATCTATATATCTGTGTATATTTAGTGCCAAGGTCAATAGATCATCCTAAATGGGATTGGAGGACAAAACCGGAGAACCATGAGTTTGATGAGCTAAATCATATTCTTCAAGAGAGCAAAAAACTTGGAAAAGCCCTTGAGAATCTGTCTCACAGTAAGTTGATTTTAGTTTCTTAATGTAACCATGCAGCCTGAATTGTAATTTGGAAGTATGTGTCAAGGTGGTCTTTTGTTCAATGAAGACCAAGTTCATTGACATCATTAGTTACATTCTTCTGCTAACTGAAACTACTTCCCCTGCCTATCCTTTCTTGTTACATTAGTTTTCTGCTAGTTTAGTGATATGAACTAGCTCATGAAGAGATCAACACAAGAGGCTGGCTTAATGAAAAAGGTGGAACATAGAGCAGTGAGACTGCTTCTTGGGTGGCAGCAGTTAGATTGGATTAACCTTTGTGAAACCTGAACCTCATTGATGGAGATCAGACCTGTTATTAAAAAATAATTAGGTATTTTGTATCCTTGACCCCAGTTAATTTCTTCCAATGTGCAAAAGCAATTCAAATATTTTAAGGCATCTCAAATAAATACTCAAAAACATAGTAGCCAGTTAATTCCTAACAAAAGCCAAGTGTTATCCTTTGAAAGACATGGTCAAACGTAAGCAGTGTTTGGAAATAGTATACTAGTATAAGGAGTAGCCCTGAGAATTACTGGACATGATGAGGAATAGCTTGACAGCTTTTCTTTTCTTCTATTTTTTTTTTTCTTTTTTTTTTTTTTTCTTTTAGAAGAGAATTCTAAAGTACATTGGTGGGAGCAAAGACTACTAACAATTATCAAAGTATGAAAAGTAGTCTCTGTCATGGCACATGAAAACCAGGTGGTGTGGGAAACACTTGGAAGAGAAATATTTTCTTTCTCCTCTCATTAAATTTTATCCATGTCACTTGATTCACTGGAGAAATTGCAGGTGGTGAAGTCAGAAACAGAGCTGAATAAAGAATATTCTGTGAAGAATTTTGAGTTTCATCGTTTTTCCAGATTGTGTCAAATGTACCGAACTAGTTTGTCCAAATTCCCTCTCACCAATGTTTTAGGTTGATCACAACAATTATATTCTGAGCAATTTTCATATTTATATTAATTATTGTAGTATACATTACAGGACTCTTTTCAAATGTATTTCTAGTAAATTGGTCTATGGCTCTTAGGAAGCTAAATCACCTCCAATTAGGGTCTCTGATTTGCAGCTCCACTATTGCCTGACCATGTTACTATGATGGTTATAAGTGTCGTTTTCAAGCCTTTCTCCTTTAGAGACTTGTTAGCAAGCTTAATACAGATATTGAAACAACTTTTTTCAGCTTCAGAAAGGGTTGTGTATTCACTCTCTGGAGATACAAACCAATTGGATGTGCAAGTTCGTTAATAAAGATCTAAATTCACTCTTCAATCCTACATCTTTGTCTTTCCTCACGATTATTTATGTAGGTTCCTCTGAGCTCTGGCTTCTTTATACCTAAAATATAGTTTGCAGCGTTCTACACCTCTCTTTGCCACAAAGCTTTCTAACTACAGTACAAAACACTGCAGCTCTTCTGAGTCCTACATTGGACCAGCAGTGAATGTACCTGGTCAGTGTTGTTTTAGTCAGATTTTCATAGAGTTATTTCAGAAATGAAACATTCTTCACTATTCCTTGTTAGTACTTGATGTTTTCTGATGATTTAGCTGCGTAATAGAGAATTTTAGTCCTATCCCCCAGAGTGCTTTAGATCACTTGCAGCCTGATACTAAGTTCGCTTTCATGAATATGCTCTCTATTTCTTCATCCAGATCATTAACGGAAATATTGTCAGACCTCTTCATGATTCCATTTCAGATCTGACAGCCAGCCCTTGAAAGCTACTCAGTAAGTGCATTTTTTTACCCACCAGATATTTATCTAGCTTGCAGTGATTTCACCTAGAATAGTCTCTAATTTGTTTACTGGAGTATCATCTAGGACAGTAAACAAAGTCTTACTAGAGCTGAAATATTTTATGTCTACTTCCTCCTCTTACCCACTAAGCAACTTTCCCAGTTGAGAAAGCAACAAGTTATAATTTGATACGATTCTTTCATGATAAATTCCTGTCAGCTGGTTCTTATCACCTTTCCTATCCATTAAAGGTTGATAAAATGTTTGTTTAATAATTTCGTCAAATATTCTTGCTGCTGTCAGACTTAGGCTTGCTGGTTAGTAGTTCCCACATCTTCCGTTTTTCTTTCTGCAGAAAGATACTCACCCTTTTCTGTCCTCTCCGTTCCTGAATGATGGTTGCTAATGGATTAGAGGTTTCTGAAAGAGCACTGAAGTGCTCTAGAGTGAATTTCACAAGATTCCACCAACTTAAGTATATCTTAGTCATCAGAATATCTTTCAGCTTTCTGTCATCTTGCTTGCAGTTTTTCCTCTTAAAATCACTAGCATTAAGCATCTAGCGACAATTAATTTTGATTTGAATATTGAAGCAGTGAAAGTATCGAATACTGGGACTTCTTTGTTATTTGCTTCCCTTCTCTTTGATATAGTAGTTCTGTATTTTACTTTCTCCCCCTTCCCTAGTGTATTTATAGTATCTCTTACTGTGCGGGTTTTGTTTGGGTTTTTTGGGGTTTTTTCCTGTTCTTTTCTTTGACAGTAGTTGCTCATTTTGGACTTTAGCCTTTTTGGTTGTGGCATTTAAGCACTTGCATCAGTTTAATTCTAGACTGTCTGTCCTTGTTTTCAGTTTTTGTACTCTTGATTTGCTGAACATTTCAGGAAATAAACCTCTTCTGTGCTGAGATTTCTTGCATATTAGGATGATCCAAAAATTCAATATAAAAAATGTGACAAGTTTGAAAAAAAAAGAAAAGATCATTTTGAAAATAAATGTGGATTTTTTGTTCTCTCAAAGGTAGAATGTGGATTGCACTTAGAGGGTTTCATTGAATAGACACATCTGGAACCTTTAAAGTATAAGACACATGAAATGCATCTGTGCTGTATCCAAACAAACATCCTATGTGGTAAATTTTATAAAGCCATGGCAAGGTCCTGTAGCTGCTTTCTCCTGTGTTAATGCCTCTTTTGGGCAGGCTAGCCAGTGCTTTTGGTTCTGCAAGCACTTCTGTGAAATCTGTGAGTCTAATAGTATATTTAATGCTAATGTTGTTTCAAAGTGGCATGCCATTTTTAAAGATAAGATTTGGATCTCATTGTGAGTTTCCATGATTTCTTTGCTGCTATGCAGCTGACACAGCCTGTGAATTAAATTCTAGTTTCTATTGCTTCGTTCATTGTACAGTCTCGATACCTGCTTTGAGACAAACCTGTGTACTTCACACAAAATTAGAACTTCTAGTTAGCTTTTGAAAGATGAGGCTGAAGCACTTGCATGTCTGGTCTCTCCTGTGTTCAGTCCTCCTATTACTCAAAACTGACCTTCCTTATATTTGAAGCCGTCCTCCCAAGCCCCATGAAGACAATGAATAATTCTGTGCTGCAGTAGATCTGAGAAACCAAAAGTGGCTTCACACTCACTCTTAAAAGTATCTTTGGAGTTTTGAGAGACTGGAGAACAGTATTGCTGTAATTGTGGTCTACATGCATTGGAGATTAGTGATTTAAGTATACCATTTTCCAGAGGCCTACCCATGTGGGAAAGCTGGGTTTTGCTTGCTTCTCCAATAAGCTGTGCATCATGGAAGTGGATTTTGAGCTATCAAGGGAATGATTTAGGGGAGATTTTGATTTATGAAGCAACATACAGGGGATATACTGTGTTTCCTTGTGCATATTTTGGTTCTTCATTGCAAGGCCTCTTATCTTTATTGCTATCATCCTTCTTCCTCAGCTAATCGTAAGTAAGAAGAGTTCCATGCTATTTCAGATGTATGCTTTTGTATTTCCCTTTTTGGTCTGGTTGTCTTTTAAACGGAGTTAAAATACCCTGTATATAGCAAAGAATCTTGCTCTTGAATATACCTGTCTTCACCTCCCATCTTCTAGGGGTAGAAAAACAGAGAAGAGATGGAAAACAGTGAATTCTCTAAGTGTTTTGAGTAGGAAAAATGAGTGCTAAACCAGCAAGATCATACTGCAAAGTGGGTGTGAAACCTGCCTGCTTTGTCAACAGCTATACATCTTTTATATAAACAGTTATGGATTAGAGTGCATATTAAAAAAGTATATGTATTGTATGTTTCAATTTATACGTGGTAACAGTATTTGAAGACAGGTAATGTGTTCTACTATGGGAGAGGTACTTTTTCGTAGTTGCATCTAGCCTTTCAGCAGAGATAACCAACATTTTGTTAATCATGTTTGAATCCTTGTTAAGGCCAGGTATCTACTACAGATCAGAGGGGGAAAAACAAGTTTATCATGTTTTGAATCCAATTGACCTTGTAAGGTCAGAAATGCTAATAAGTTAACATTAACCAAAGCTATTAGGTAACCAATCCAAGTCAGTTACTTTGAGGGAATCCCAGAAATAATGGTATCTATCTATAACCAGTAAGAAAAAAGTAGTCATTTGGTTCTTCATATGGAAGGGGAGTAATCAATCAATAAATAATCAGTAAAAAAGAAAGTCATCTGCAGTCTAGTAGGAAATTCTGCCGAGAACCATAAAGAATCGTAGACTCACAGAATAGTTGAAGTTGGCAGGGACCTGTAGATGTCATCTCATCCAAATCAACTGCTTAAGCACCTTAACCCACCTAGAGCTGGTTGTCCAGGCCTATATCCATAGCTCTTGATCAAGAAGAACAAAAAGCTCTCTGAGTCCTTTTGGAGTATCTCAAAGTTATTTCTCATACATTAGAAACAGTTATGTTTATGCATAGTTTAGGAAGTACAACTGTGATCTTACCTCTTTAAGAGAAAATTAAAATAGTGAAACGTAAATCCTATGTATTGTTTATCTTTGATAGGGAAGAAGATAAGCAACAAGAGTAAAAATCTCATAGCAATAAGGTAGAACTAGTTCTGAAAAAGATCAGAATCTGTTAATAAACCACTAAAGTCTTGTTTTGTGGATGAACCTGTGAATATGTGCGATGTGAGAAGTTTAAAGTATATATCATGAACTATTTCTATATATTTGGCAGTCAAACAGATTAGAATGGGGTTTCATTTAGAACCTCCTACACTATAGCAACTATTAATGATTTA
Organism: Psilopsiagon aurifrons; assembly: GCA_025447955.1. Lineage (NCBI taxonomy): Eukaryota > Metazoa > Chordata > Aves > Psittaciformes > Psittacidae > Psilopsiagon > Psilopsiagon aurifrons. The sequence goes on along the minus strand of JAOEHY010024672.1, from coordinate 30,361 downwards.
CATTGTGGTTATGGAAAATGCACTTGAATGGAATGCCATAACATTCATCAGACACCTCTGAATTTTCCCTTTGAAACCTGACATTTCTGACGATGATGAGGTGACTGCAAATGCACACCTTCATGACATGTTACTAGAGTTTTATTTATTGCCTCAGGACTGGCATTGTTTTAAGACATAATACTTTAGAATTTTTTGTATGTTTTTTTTTCAGTCATATGGAGTTGATGTGAAATAAACTTTAGTCTGTACAAAGGACTTCTTTAGTCTGTAAAAATTACTTATCCGTGATCAGTTGAGCATCTAGCCAGAAATGTGTTCTACTAATCAGTACGCTGTAGAGGATTTTTCATTTCTTCTGTTCATGCTGAACTTTAAAATCATGTTATTCTTGTGTGAGATCAATGTTTGTGATTTATTTTGAGATCGACAGTTTTAGATAAGCTAGGTCGAACCTTTGAGGAAGATAATTTTATCCCAGTACTGCAGCTGTTACCTGATACTGCCTTTACTCATAAAATCTGTTTGCTTTTAGTGTGACGTGTGAGTAATAACACAGAATAATGATATTTTCAAAGACTGAAACAGGAAGAACATAAGCATCATTTTTGCTAATCAATTATAAAGTGGGGCTTATATGGCTGGGAGATGGCTGTTACTTCAGTTATAAGTATCTTTTTCCTACAGTTGTTAAATTTTTAGTTACCTTTGTGGCCGTATTTGCCATTCTGATCTAGCCCACTCACAGTTGCAGGACTAGAGTCTCTTTCAGGGTCGCAGTAACCTTTTGCCGGGACAGTATTTGCCTTGCCAAAAGTTTAGGTGGGGCTTGTTTGATGGTCATCTCAGATAATGGTACTTTTTAGTTCTTAGAAGAGAAGTGGATTGCATTCAGGGAGTCGTAGTAGGGAGAGAGCTATGATTGTCCTTGGCTACTGGCTGTTGTGGGCTACCCACCTCAACCAACCTGCTGCAGTGTACATCTTTTCCTAAAATAAAGTGTTTTGAAAGATTATTCTCTTTTGAAATGACCTTGGCCTAAGAGAATTTGTGGGACGTTTCGTGCTTACTTTGCATTTTGTTTCTCTCTGGTTGCCTATTACTCACTAAAGCTAATCCTGAAACCTGGGTTCTCCATTGGATCCACTCACAAATTTGGATATAGAAATGCTGAAAATCTAAAATACTGATTATTTTTCTGGGGTTTAATTTTTTTATTATTTTTTTTTTTCTTAAAAGACACCATGGGGAGGAGAGGTTAAGTATGTGTTTCCTGGATAGTGACTATACTGATGTATAGTGTGATATGTGGTGCCTTGTAGATGACACTGTTTCCCTTCTCTGGCTAGATGTTAGGAGGAACATTGTCCTAATTCAAAATGGATACCACTACATAAACTTGATACATAGCTGTTTAATAAAAGAAGGACATATGCTGCTCATTGGCAAGAACTCTGAGGTTTCAATTCAATATGCCTTCACAGAAAATATCTGAATTACTACTGGAGGAAAATGTCTAATTTTGAAAGTTATAAATGACTCAATGTAAGTAAAGAAAATAATACAAGAATGTGTATTATGACAGTCAATGACAAATCTTTAACAAAGTTTCTATACAGAAATGACTGAGCTAGTTTGGTTCTTGGGTATGTATTTTCTGGGGGAAATTCTTTGTTTGGTGCAGCCAGAGCAACCATTTCATATCCTTTATATTCCAAGATTGTATAAGATAAATAATTTAAATTTACCTTGTGTTTACATGGTGCAAACAGGAACAGGGGCTAAAAATTATTACGCTGCCAGCTACAGTATGGCATGAGGTTTTACCATGGGAAATGCAAGTACATCTGAGATAGCCTGTCTCACCAGTGAGGGAACAAAGGCTTCCCCTGATTTACAGTGGATAGGAGAGTGCAGTGGGACAGTTAACTGCTAGGCAGTTGATATATGATACAGTATTCTTGCGTTCATGCTCAAAGCTGCTGTGCTAATAATGATAGAACGATAATGCTGTTTCTGTCCTGGAGTTTGTTACAGAACCTCTGTTCTGTACCAGCCACTATGAGGTTGACAGTTCAGCCACCCACAAGTTGTCCAGCCTAGACCAATCACGCAAATGAATTTTGTCAAGTTAGTCAGAATTGCACTGAAGTTGTCTTCGTATGTCCAAACTGTGTGACAAAACTTGTGTCAAGTCCAGAAGGTTTTGTCTGGCAAGTAGGAAAACTGGCTGTCGGGAACTCTGTGGCCATCTTCTGGATATTTAGGAGAATGCATAAACTATTTGCTCCCATTGAGTTGAATGATGGAAATCTTGCATATGTTAAAGTCGGAGCATTTTGTTTTCTCATGACTGGGTACATAGTACAGTTGTCAGATGTATGTTGTGTATTTAGAAAAATATAAGTCTTTAAAAAAATCTCAACTAATTTTTATTGTGTGTTACCTCTTCCTATAATTATTTAAGGACCACAAATAAAAGCACAACTTTCACTCTTACCAGAACACCTGTTCTAAAGTTTCAGGTATAACATGAAGATATCACAAGCTTTTAAGCTACTTTAAAGCTAATCAGGAATAATACATCATCTTTGTCTCTCCATTCTTAATATTGTGCTGCAGCAGATTGCCATAGGAATAGAAGATTGGGAACAGAAATCCAAGATTACCATGTAAGGAATGTTTTTTATAATCCATGCTAATTAAAAAAAATAAAGAGGCAAGATAAGCAACTAGTTTAATATTTTAGGTTAAAAAAAACCCGTAAGCTACATGGCTAATACAGTGAGATCTGCTTTTGGGCAATTTGCCTAATGGAGGCATGAAAATAGTAATTAAAATATAATAAGTATTAGTTGCATTGATACTAAATTCTCTGGTAGCCATGTTTCACTTAATCTTAGTGGGCCAGACCTTTCTTGCAGATTAGCTTGTTCTTCAAGTTCTTTTCAAAAACCAAGCTATGGACAGGATAAAAGTGTTCCAGTTGAGAAGGCTGTGCTAGCATGAACAGCCCCACTCCAGATTTGTTGCTGATCAGAGATGGCAGTAGTTGTGGCTGTGGAGCACTTCTGAAGGACTGTGAAAGCATGTTCAGACCAATTACTTCATTGTTCCAGCACAGAGGGTCATTACACTTGAAACTAGAAACAAGTGCCTTGAGTCTGTCTGTGTAATTCACCAGACAGCTGTGTGGGCTGGGTACTTGTGATGCCTGATCAAAATTCAGCACCCTTAATTACTTGTAAAAGGAAGGACTTTTAAAGCCATAAAATCGGCAGTTAGGTATCTAATTCCTACTGTAAACCTTGTCTGTGAACTTTAGCTGATTGATGGTGTCAGACAAACCTCTCACCCCATTAGTGGGAGCACAGCACTTTCTCACTGCAAAAAATGAGAACGTAGGACTATTTTACAGTTGTCAATCATAATATAATATAAAATTATAGCAAATGTGGTCTCTGAGAAACAGCTGCTGTAAGAAAAAGGGTAAAGGTTACTCCTTTATTTCTGAAGGATCTGCCTTTGATGTCAGAAGACCTTCCCCTGCAAAAGCAGAAGACCTTTTTCAGGAGCCCCCTTCTTATCCACTGATCAGTGACTTGAGGCGCAGCAGTGAAGGAACAGCCCTAAAACTTCCATTCTCTATGTTCACCATCATGCAGAGTCAGGCTTTGAATGCTTTAAGCTGAGGGAAGTCAGAAGTAGTTGTTCCTAAAAACGTAAATTCTGTCAAAGCCATTGGTTTCAAAGTTGAACAAACTAGATTTGTCAGTTTTTCTGGTGTTACTGATTTTGAGGGATTTTAATTAAGTTGTGAGGAAAAACTATAGTTTGAGGAAGTGGCTAACTTGATAGCTAAAAACATTTTAGTGTGTGGACATTCTGGCTTCACCTATGGATGTTTTGCCTAAACCTGAAATGTAGCTATTTCCATTTAGAATAGTTTCATGAAATGCATTGTCCCCTTTGTCTCTAGTATTCTGTGATTTTACAATGATGTTTTCCTATTTAGAATCTGTAAGAACTAAAACTTGCATTTCCTCTTTGACATTATATGAAAACCACAGGAAAAAAAAAAAGGTGAAAATAACTATACAAGCTACAGAGAGTACAGCCAATTATTTGCTGCCAAATATGTGAAGTAAGCGAAAAGAGGATTTTCTTTTTGAATAATACTGATCTCTGGATAGTAGCAATTACATGACCCAGAGATGGCAACCACTGTTATCATTACTTTTTAGAAATTCAAGTGTTGACATCAGCAAGGTAGTATTTGAAAATAAAGTAACTGACAGTAACATATTTGTCTACTGAAAAGTCAGGTGCATGCTAAGTTTAAGAGAATAATAGAAATTGTAAATACACCTGTATGATAATTATTATTATCTCTAGTTGCATTCTCAGGATTCTGGATTATGGTGGTTTAGATTTTCTTTTTTTAATGCTATGGTAGATATGCAACAGGTTTACTTTGTGAAAATTGAAGTCCATATAATTCCACCTGAGATTCATACTCAGAAAATCATTACAGTGATGCAAATTTTTATCTACTGCACACGGGGTGCAAGTCCCCCCTCCTCTCAAGTCCAGCCATGATATTTTGTCAGTTTGGCAACTGCAAAAGAAAATTGGTAAGACTGGGCGCATACTAATTGTGAGATGCAGTAGTGCTCTAGAAGAAAATTAGAAGCTTTTTTACAACCACCTTTTTATGAATTAATTTATCCCAGTCTCTGCTAATGGACTTGTATTATCAGTAACTAGTTGATTTTTGTTAATTAATATTACTTAATGGGGCTCAAGCCATAATGTAAAAGTCTGTATGACTGACAAGATGGTAGACCCTGCCACTGGAAGAATCAACATGCCATGATTATGGTATAATCAGCATAATCCTTTTACTTCTGATACCGCATCAGGAGGAGAGATTAAAAGATTTTGCAGGTTTAATTCTTGCAAAGGGATTGCAAAAATAAAAGTTTAATAAGCTTTTAAATCTAATTTTGGCAAGATGTCCTCAGAAACTGCTATTTTTCTACATGATCATCTAAGAAATGCAGTTAGTTTTGGTGTCTTACTACTGTTTGCAATTTAGTAAAGAAAAAATTTGAGACGTTGAGGTCAATTCAGTTACACAGCTTAGTCTTCTCTAAATTCAGAATAAATTCTGGGGACCTGATGGAACTTACACGAAAAAGCATTTTGCTGAAAGCACTACTTTTGATTGTGTTTTTCAATTTTATGTGCTTAGATGTAACTTAATCAGAGAAATTATTAGAGCTTTTTTGTAAGCCATGTATTTTTAGATACAATTTTTCCTGTATGTGCTATTTGGTACTTTCCTTATTGATCTTTGATTAGCAACATAGTCAGTTGAATAATAAAATCATTTGACATTTTTTGCAGTAGAGTCTTGGAAATGGCAGGGTTACCTTTTGTAATTTCTTTTGCCGTACTTGACAATAAATAGTTTTATTGAGTATGTCAGCACAGGGAAAAATGGCTCTTGCATCTGCTCCTAGGTTTCAAAGACCTATTCAAAGAGCATCTGTGAAAAAAGAAGAAAAGTCAATCAACTTCCAATCTGAGGAAATAAGCCTGTACAAAACAAAATGAACTGTCTTAACATTATGGGAAATAATTGGAAAAAAAAAAAGTCCGTTTGTCTTTTTAGAGAGTATGTGTGGTTGTAATATGTGATTATGCAAAATGCATCCTATGTGAGAGCTGGTTGATAGAAATCAGGTTTTTGAAGTTGAGATAAATAGAATCTTGAATTAGGGTTTTACTACCTCTAAGAGTGCAGTTATCTTCCCTCTAGGAAATACCTGTTGGGTATTGAAGAAACTCATAATACATTAAAGTCCTGTTGAATGATTCAGGTTGGTGCAACCTCCTGATTATACTGTACACACATTAGTGTAGTATCTATCTGGGCTAAATAAAAGTCTGAAGTTATTAAAACAGGTTAGTTGTTGTGAGGGGTAGAAGGGTTAAGCAAAATGCATATTTTTTCAATATAATCTAGTTTAGAACTGTTGAATGACTGAAATATTCTGTTTACTCCTGATGTATTTCTTATGCGTTGATGAGGTCTTAAAATTGTAATTTCAGTTCTGCTAGCACTTTAGTATTTTAAAACAAAAATCTATATAAGGGAGTCATCTAAAATGAGAATTAGCCATATAGAGTTAATGATTCAAAAACCAAAGAATCCTTGTAGTTACAGTACACCACATAGTAAGAAATAAAAATGGCATGGAAATAAGCTTATACTGCGGCAATCTTTATAGTGTGATTTTAGAAAGAATAACTCTCCACTCTGCTGATACTAATTATTTTGCTATATCATCTCTTGCATTCCTTGGGCAAAGTTGTATCGATGATGTGATATGAATTAGACAATTACTTTTCAGTGTGTATTCTTATGCATGGATACTTCTCCACTTTATTTTCACCACAATTCCAACACCAGCTATGCATATATGTAAGAGTCGGATGACATGATGGAAGCAAGCACAGGAAAGCCTCAGCCAGGCATCAGCAGAAAGGACAAGAGCAAACAAGCAAGTTTTTTTTAAAGGGGTTTAGAAAAACTGGTTTGCGTTTTATAGTGAAATTTACAGTGAGTTTTTCCACTCTTTAAATTCCATATGTTTTCATAAAATCTTTTCTATACTGAGCCATGGAGGAAGAAAGATGTCATGTCCATCTTGCCCTGTAATTGCAGCATGATGTTATGCATGCTGGTGAGGGGGAGATTTGCATAACAGTGTGTCCATATGTAAATTTTATGTTGCTGCTTTAATTTTAGAAAACAGAAGTATATTTCAACTCATTGTCTCTTACTGGCAAATCTGCCATTTTCATTTCCATGTTTTTTTTGAAAACTCCTTTTGGTAATATTGCAGCTGAGGAAAGTTAAGAGTATATTGTTTCCAGGCAATTTCACTAATGGAAAGGAATATGATACATTGTATGGTACAGCAGAGTGCAGAGAACTATAGGTAAACTTTCCAGATTAAACCTTAGTTTTACATATTGTAGTTAAAGACATTTGTAGACTGTTTCTAAAATTTTTTTTTATCTCTTTTGTTTTCAGGCATTGCTATTTCTGATGAACTTGATAAGGTAAGATTTACTTTATGCCTAATGAACGGTAAAAAAAGACAAATGATTGTCATAATTTTAGGCAATGAGAGTCGCATCTCCCTGTCCTGGTACCCACACTTCAGTTCTCTTGAGTTCAGAGGAAGTTTGGGTATGGAAAGCTATATAGGTAAGTACAGTACATGCTGATAAATTAGGAGGTGGATCCAGAGCAGGCTGTTAACTATGGAAAAGAAACCTCGCTGAGTTTAACAATTTTAATTAATTTAAAATAAATTTTAAATAAAATTCAAAAATTTTAAATTTTGAAAGCTTTTAATACTTTTTATTCCTGAAGTCATGAATTCTGCATTCTTGGTTATGATTTGTCAGAATATTTAGGAATAATTTTTGCTTCCTGAATGTAATCAAGAGTGCCCAGGGCGTAAAGATCAGTCCCTACTTCCTTACTCAGTGCAACAAACAAGGTTCTCTTCTGTTTTGGCCTTTTTGGTACATTACATATTTAACATGAATTTTAGTTTTAGCTGGTATGAACTCTGTATTGAGAGAGTAATCAAGCTAATTTTTCAAAGTTTCAAATGAAATGGAACACCTTTTATCTTCCCTCTTTCCACCAGTGAACAGCAGCATGTCTGTAGTGCCAGGAATCCTGGGGTTTATTCGTGGCGTCATAAACCAGTACTCTTAGCGAAATAAGTTCAAAAGATATATAAAACAAAGGAATGATGCCTAATAGAGAAGATAGATACTTTTTTAATATCTTCCCTTTCTCCTGGTAAAATGAGGGCATGAACCATTCAGTCACAAGTATACCTCCACTGGGTTCTCCAGGAAAGGCCGGTTAGACAAGTTTGATCATTGTTACCGTGCAGTCATGTGCATATGGGGCTGCCGTTTAGAAACCATGGCCTTTACTTATTATTTTCCCCTTGTCATGATTTAACCTCAGCCAGTAACTCAGCACCACGCAACCTCTTGCTCACATCTCCCCTTTCCCCGCCCTGGGCAGGATGGGGAGGAGAATCAAAGGAATGTAAAACACATGGGTTGAGATAATAACAGATTAGTAACTAAAATACCGTAAAATGTAGTCGTAATAGAATACCAGCAGTAACAATAATGAAAATAACAGAAAACAACAAAAAGAAATGATAGCTCAGAAGACGCAAGTGATGCAGAATACAATTGCTTGCCACTTGCTGGCCAGTACCCAGCCTGATCCAAGCAGCAATCAATTCCTTCTGGGTAACTCGCCTCAGTTTATATACTGGGCATGACGAGCTGTAGTATGGAAAATCCGTTTGGGTAGCTGGGATTACGTGTACTGTCTCTGCTTTCTGCCAGCTTCTGATGCCCCTCGTCACTGGCAAAGCATGAGGGCTTGAAAAATCCTTGATCAGAGTAAGTGCTACTCTAGCAACAGCTAAAACATAGGTGTGTATCCCAGTTTCAGCTGTAACAGTTATTTTTCACCTTTGAAGTAGCTGTTGCAGTGCTGTGTTTTGGCTTGAGTCTGAGAACAGTGCTGATAACACTGATGTTTTGTTTATTTGGCTTGGGCCAAAAGCAGCTAAAGACTACCTGATAATGGTTTAACATTCGACAGAATTTGGTTCCATTTCACCTGAGTTGGGTACCCATGTGATGTTTATTTTTCAGGTATAAATGTGGTCAAGTTCATTGTAATTCTTTTGCCAGAAATACATGCTAGTACTATAGATTCCTTATTTATGCTGTGGCAGCACTGAATCGATTTCAAGCCACATTCACCTATGGTTTGGATTAACCATTTAACCCTTCAGGTGCATGTAACGGCTCTGGAACATCATGCTCAAACTTGGCATTAGATTCTGTTAGAATGCTGGCTTTACGTAAATGTCATGAGAGGCACAAAAACCAAACACAATAATAAATTCTTCTTTACCTTTTTCCTTGCTTTATTTTCCTGATCACGAACATTCTTGGAGATTAGGGCAGAGCCCATAATCCTGCTGTTCATCTGTGGTTTGGATTATGAACCCAGAGAAAACAAAGAATGTGTTCTTTATTTTTGTTTCTTATTATGTGTCTTTCAAATACTTATTTCTTTCTGGCTGCAGTAACCTCTAGCTGCTTTTGTCAGGGGAGTTACTTGATCAGTATTGTTGTTTGATGTAACTCCTCCCAAGTAATCCAGTTAATTAGTTAGTTGCTTAGTTACTCAAGGATTTGGATTTGGAATGCCAGTTTGCTCTGAATCAATTTTGTGGAGGGGTTCATTTAAACGGATTCTTGTCAAATATCAGCTATTATTAGCTTTGTGCCAGTACTTAGAGCTTCAGTCCAAGACAAAAGTAGAGAAAATACAGGCAAACAAGGTCAGTCCTTCTGTCAAAATGTAAGCTGTTACTTTGCTAAAAAGTCTAAATAAAATTGCTGAGTTCAATAGCATCATTGTAAAAGAAATTCCTGATGTTACTGCAATTAAAACAGATTTATTATATAGATCCCCTCCTTTTTAATCTCATTTACTTGAGACTGGCAGAGTTTGGTGTTCTGTCTCTCTTGTTAATTCAGCCCACATCTCTAGGCCATGGAAGCTATGTAAAATCAGCAACTGCCTGGATTGTGTGTAAGGAAAGAAAATGAGAAGGGTTGATTTGTGACTCTGATGTTAAGGCTAAAGTGCAGACTTAATGGAATACAAATTTCTGAATTAACTCGCTCTCCTTTCCACTGAACTATGAAACTATGCATGGAAGTGTGTAGTTTCCTCAAGTTCCTCAATAACATAAAGAATTTCATGTAAACAAAGAAGTTGAGCTAGAATGTTAGCTTTTCTGCCAAATTCATGGAATTCTAGGCTGATTAAAATAGTTATAGAGAATTCATTGTGAATATCAGGGTTCTTTCCTTAAACCCATCTGGGCACTTCCCAGGGAAGTGGAAGTTCAAATACACGCAGAAGTATAGAATAGCCATGCTATGGAAACTCTGGTGTCTTAGGTGAATGCTCTGACCGTGGGGCTATTGATGATGTGCCTCCTCTGGAAGTACTGCTGTTGGAAGACCCTACTTGTCTATGGATCATGAAATGAACTGTAATATGTGCTGCACTGTAGAATTGTAGAATGTATGCATTCAAAAAAGAATGTTTAAAATGGGTTGATAGGGTTGTACCCATTTCAGCAATGTTTCTGAACCAGACCTTGCAAAAAAAAGGAGTCGTACCTTTTATCTCCTGCCATGGTCGGAGGTGGACTAAAATATTGTCATTTTAAAGCAATTTAAGAGGAGGTAGGGGAAGATTTACTCATCTTCTGGCTTTTGATTTGCTGAAGAACACTTAGTGAATGTTTTCCAGGCTTGTTTGTTTGTTTGTTTTATTTTTATCTGCAAATACAGAGACATAGAAATATTTTCTTTTTTAAGTAGATGAGAATTTCACATTGTGAGATTTGTCCAGAATTCTGAACAATGTCTTCAGTCACTTTACTTATTAATAATGGGAGAAATCTTAGTGTTGGAGATCCAAAATCAAGCTCAAGTGAAGATGATATAATTGTTCATAGCAGATTTTGACCCTCAATGGTAATATTAAAACATTTTTCTGTGCTGTGTCTAGGGTATACTTTCTTCTCAAGAAAGTATTACTCAATGAACAAATTATAATTAATAAAACAGGAGAAAAAACTACTCCAAGTCATAAAAATGAACAAACTTCTCACCCAGAAGTATTTCTTGCAGTGGGGGTTCCCTCAAAATCCAGATCTCAGCCCAATGTGAAGGTGGGGTTCAGCTGTCCTCTTAGTCTTTTTCTTCCTCTCCTAGTCTCCACATTAGAGAAGCTTGAGTATGTCAAGTTGGTAGCCACTGATGTGGGTGATACATGGATGACACCTGGACTGCTCCATAAAATAATCCTCTAGGTTCATTTAGTGCCGATTGAAATACCTACCTGTCCTGAAAATATTTCTGTGTACACTAATGTCAGGGTCAATCTCTCTTGTTATTTATGGGAGAATATAAATTCGAGATCAGTTAAGATCTAAGGTTGATATTAAACAAACAAACAAACCCCCCTTGTTTGAGGACAGAATACTTCATCTGAATTTACAGAAGCTTTTTAAATAAGGTGCCAAATGAATGTCCTGGTGTTCTGAATAGAGCCATCTCTGATTCTCCATTTTCTGTTTTCACTGTGGCTGCTTATATAGCTGAAAAGAAGGAAATAATTCGGTCATCGAAACTGTGGTGTACTAATCTAACGAGTTTCAAAAAGGAAAGCAAGGTGATAAAGTGAGGCAAAGCATGACTATGTAATGTAAATTAATCCCTAAAATGTCTGGAAAAGAAACCAGCATAAAAAGGATAGACACATTAATGGTTCACTTATTCATATGCTGATGGTGCAGTATACAGTGTCAGGAAAAATTTGTGGTATTGAAACAAGGGTAAATTTTTAGGTTCTTTTCATTTTCACTTACAGGACAGAAAGCTTTTAGCAAGATTGACGGTGCAAGTTGTTGCAAGTTTAACTAGCTCCAGGAGCCATTTTTATTAATTACTATAAAATAAATAAAAGGGAAGGGAGAAAATGGCTGGAGTAGCAGGAATAAACCTTAAAAAGAGGCCAAATGGTTCTTGCTTAGAGAAACTAATGTAAGTACCTCGTGTAATGAAAGCATTGTGGGCAGTAGAATAATCATTTTTCCTAGCTCATAGGCATATGATGTTAGTTACATCTGTAACATGTTACATCTGTCAAGTGACCAGAGGACACTGTCTTGTAGTCTACATTGCCTGACTATAACACAGCACCAGACAGATGCACAAAATGTGTTTTTGAAAAAAAAGACAGCGGTGGTTAGGTGTTATAAAACCTCTGAAGCTGTGGTATTCACCTCAGATTTCTCTCTTCTGTATCTGCTGCATTCCATTTTAAGTGGTTCTACTGTGTCACATCAACATTGCAGAAAATGGAAAATTGTGTAAAAACTGAGTTAGTCAAGTGATGGAGCACTCTGGATAGACAAATGGAGACTGGAGTGTGAGAATGCACTCACAGGCACACTGCAGAAAATACATCAAAAGAACAAGGGTTATGAATATAATTCAGGGCCTGGGTCACATTTGGCTGTGTCAGAATGAAGCTCGTGGAGTGGTAACAGGTTGCCTGAGAAGTTGTGGCTGCCCCATCCCTGGCAGTGTTCAAGGCCAGGTTGGATGGGGCTTTGAGCAAACTGGTCTAATGGAAGGTGTCCCTGCCCATGGCAGGGGAGTTTGAACTGGATGATCTTTAAGGTCGCTTCGAACCTAAATCATTTTATGATTCTGTCATTCTGCTGAGCAAGATTGCAACATTTGGCCAAGAGCAGGATAAATGTATTCATCTGAAAGGAGTTTGCAGCCTTTTTTTTTTTTTTGGTCTCATATCAGTAGACTTCTCTTTCAAGCTGTGCTTTTACTGTATCTGTGTCAATTAGCAAGAGACTTTAAAAATGGTTTGTTTTTAGGAAGATGAGAAAATATGGTTCTAGGCTAAGCAAGCACTGTGCTGTACTTTTTTTTCAGATGCTTTTTGTTTTCAAAACATGGTTTTATGGCAGGAGTATTTATTGAGACACTGGGCTAGGTAACAGCCAAGGATTTGTTTTCCTGAAATTTTCTCTCATTAAAGGATAGGAATAGCTATATCTCTTCTAATGAGGACCTCACTGTATTTGAAGTGTGAAAATAGTTTAATTAAAGCAAAATAAATATTCCTATTCCATTATTTCAATTTATTTTTGCATACATGAGTGTTTTTTATTTTTACTACAGTTGTACATGACCCTTTACAACCGTTCCAGTAACACTGAGAACAGATACACTCATCGCTTCTGAACAATTTTAAGGACAATTTGTTTCCTTAATCTAAATTCCTGATATAATGATACAACTATTGCATTGAATATTCCAGTTGCATTTTGCTTGCTTTTTGTAATCCTCTCCAGCTACCTTCTTCCAATCAGTGATTAAAAATTTACTAGTACTAGTTTTAGAAATGCATCTTATTAAAATGTTAATACCATTTTCAGAATTGAAGGATACATTATGTAAATCCCATCAGGGTTATTTTTAAATGCCAAATGCAGATGTTATTAGTTTTGCATTAATTCATAATGCAAATAAGAGTAATGCTATTACTTTACAACAGTCTTTTGACTGGGGTGTTCATTATACAAGTGACCTCGTGTGTTTCGTAGCAGAACTGACACTACTGATTACAGGAGTTGTGTGTTTATAAAAAAAAATATATATATATATATAATTTTTCAAGCCTATATTCAGATTTCTACAGTTGCTATGAAAAGTTAAGAAATAAGAGAGGTATTAGGCATCAGGGTGGGCAAATCTCTTTTTGAATTTTGTTGATGGGAATCTTTTCATTAGTTCATGATTTTTACAGAGCATTTTGTAGCTCTCTGAAATGATAATGTACTTTACTGGTTTTGAACTTTTGAAGCTAATAGTTTTAATTTTTATTTCTTTTTTTTTTTTTCCTATTTGCATGTGTGTTTGACAACATGCAGTGCAGTGTTTATGGAGTTTTTTATTATTATTTATTTCTCTTCAGGACACAACGGGTTTTAACACTCCCCTTCTCAGACCTCGTGTGATTGGAGAATGGATTGGTCGTGAAGAGAATGATGCAGACCCACTGGCTGCTGAGATGCTGCAGCCACCAATACCAAGAAGTAAAAATGAGCAGTGGGACAGTGAGGATAGCAGCAGTCCTGGAGGAAGGTGGGATTTTGGTTTGGCCTAGAAATTTTATGATCTGTGAAATAAAGCTGTCTTTGCAACACGCAGTTTCTGAGAGCAGAGTGCAAGGCTTTTAAATTCCCATGCTGTAGTGTGGCAGCATGCAAAATTAATACTTGACTGATTTCTTATCATGCTTCTATATATTAACTTTATACTTATTTGCAATCACATGGTTTTATTCCTGTGTATAAAGCTAAGTGTATGTTGACATGGTTTGTCAACATGATATGATTTTGTTACATATTGCTTCATTCAGATACTTCTAACCCATCTGTCTTTAAGTGGTTGGTAGTCCCTATTGATTAATCTTCTTGACATGTTAGCGGTAAATCTGTTTTTCTCATTTAAAGGAAAGATAAACAAGGGAAACAGTGCCTATGTTGTTTCTAACAGGAGTTCCTAAATTCATCTTCAATTCTTATACTTAGAATCTTGGTGTTAATAACAAGTCTTTCTCAAAGTGAAAGTTGTAATCTCTGCAGTAAACAATTTCTTAATGATTTATTGGGCTTTACTGAGAATAAGGGAGTATGTTTCTTCGTTAATGTGCTTCAGCTAGCTGGAAGTGACTATCATTTTTACAACTGGTCTATTTTCCATGATTTCGAAGATACCTTTTCGTCTCAGAAAGTGAAGTATTTCTTTTTTCTCTTTTCTTTTTCTTTTTCTTTTTTTGGAGTGAAAAAGCGCTGCCTTTGTCAATTGTCTTAAACACCTATGGTTCTCCCTCAGCCCTGTAGCCTTTCTCCTTGGTTATAACTAATACTCTGACTGCAGTAGGTGCCTTTCTGCCTAAGAAGGCAGAAAGTCTCTGCTTCCCTTTGAAAAGGCCTAAGGTATTTCTTTACTATGTCCTCCATGTGCCTTCCACATTGGAATTCACCTCCATGTCAGAAGGACACTGTCTGTCACTTATAGGCTCTTGCAGCTGCATTCTTCTCATGTTGCGAATGTTTGTAATCCATGAGTACTTCTTTCTTTTTTTAATTAGATTATTGGGCAGGGGAGGGATGCAGCTGTAAGTACTACTATTTCAAAGAAGTAGCAGCATGCAGTACTGATCCCTCAGCCAGACTTTGGACTGGCACCAACAGAACTCAGACGCTGGATCTCTCCAGTGCAGTTCCTGGGAAAATCACAGTCGGTGACTGGCACTGAAGCTTCATTGTGAGGACCTGGGTTTCTTTTTGCTTATTCAGCAGTCTGATAAAGACAGTGAATAATGATCTGTTCCATGTTGCAAAGCAAATAGAGGATATTGTATCCTTTTACTAAATAGGAAAGAGCAGAAATAAGCATCTCGTGTCCAATCTCTAGAAGGAAGCAAAAAGGTTTAGTTCTGACTAACAAAGCTGATTCAAAGCAGTGAATTTTTTCTTTTGTAGAGGCTGGGGCAGGCTGTGGGAAACCTCACAACTAATTCTATAATTAAAAAATGTGATTAATGGGATTAATGGCTTTGAGAATTGTATTTGAGAAGTCTTGTTGAGTATCATGACAAAATCACATTGCCTGGTGTATGAAATTAGGAGAATATGGGATACTTGATGCCAGGAGTCTCATGGAACACATATCTCTAGTTTTAAGTTGCAGTTAGGTGCTGAAGACCTGCTGAAGAGTATGTATTGTTAAGTGGGAATACTGATTTTCAGGAGAAATGAATGACTACTAAATTACATGCAGCATGTGGATTTACATTTGTACGACTGCCTTTGTGTCTGGGATAATTCTTTGATTCATTAGTATTTCATCAGCTTTTGTAAGGTATTTATAAAAAGCACATTTGCAGTCTTGCAAAATAATCATTAAATTGGAGAAGTTCAAGATAGTGATGATACTAAAATTGGTGTCATCTGTGTATGGAAGTTTAAAAGACCTGTATTGAGCAAGGTTAAGCTGAAAGGTTAATAATAGTTTGCTAATAACAGGTAGTTTCTTCCAAGTATGATTCAGTGTTACTGTGAAGTAAAGTGCTACTAGCAGAATTTGGAACTGACTATACCCCAAATGTATGAGACAAGTAATAGGTAAATAATTTAGTTTAAATGTAGCATATAACTAGTTTATCCAAAAGTAATGTGAATAGTATAGATTTTACAAGTTTAAATGAAACTCTTAAAAGAATGAAGTTTTCGGTTGTAAAGAATTTTTGTCTGCCTCATTTCACTCATTCACTTCATATTTAATGTAGCCTAAAGTAATTCAGTTGCATTTTTATCTGGCAACTGAAAGAGGGAACAATTTGAAATTCACATTAAGTATTACCAATTATATCTTGCTGAATTTGATTTAGCGACACTTTTAATAAAAAGTGATCGTTTATTGATCAGTAATCATCAAGGTTTATGTCATAAGCCAGCAAACTCAAAACTAACCCAAATCTTCAATTACAGCATAAGAACAGGAAAATAAAAACTAATTGTCCCATTATTTCCAGGTAATATGTCTTCTTTTACCTATCACTAAACTTAAGGAAATGCAACATGAATGAAATACTGCATAAATATCCAGACAGTTAAGCACTGAATCCTCCATCCCTGGCAGTGTTCAAGGCCAAGTTTGACGGAGACTTGGGTGACATGGTTTAGTGTGAGGTCTTCCTGCTTATGGTGGGGGGGTTGGAACTAGATGATCTTAAGGTCCTTTCCAACCCTGACTATTGTATGGTTCTATGATCACTGGTAGAGTAATTGCCATTAGTGTCATATGACTCCCTCTTTCTGCGTTGTTTTCACAGACCGTAGCACACAAGTTTCTTTTTTGTTTGATGGAAGGGAAACCCTTGGGTCCTTACACATTCATATTATTCTGTAAGGGACTGAACAGGCTGCAGAGAATGGCATATTCCTGTGGACCACTGGTCTGTTGATAACATGCCCATTTTCAATATTGGTCTTTTCCGCATATAGCAGATAATACTGAGTATACATAGCATGTGATACTTAGGAATCTGTAAGTTGTCTGCTTTTCTGTCTTTGTAACTACAAACCTCACTTCTTGCTCAATTCAGTAGTGAACAGTGGGAGAGAAGCACTATCTCTTACCATACATTCCTGTGATGATGAGCAACAGAAGCAGGCATGGTTTATATCTGAAAGCCAAGACCATTTACTTAAAAAAATAAGGGAAATTAATTTTGAACAACTGAAAAGACAGATTTTTACTACTACTATGACTGGGAAGGATAATGTAGACAGTCTGTGGCAGTTGTATCAGTTATGTCTTGTCAGACTTGTCACCCTTTTGCCCTTAATGTTCTGGACTGCAGTAGAGGAAAAACTGTCACTGATTTTGTACTGTTCTGTTGCTGCTGTAAGGGAGCAGAGCAAAGTATTAATATGTGATAAGGGACCATATAAATGTGCTGATGGCAGTCCTGCTAGTACTGAGCTCATGTTTCAGAGATTCCGAGTGAAAATAGGATTGAACTCATTTTGAAGTCATTGTTAGTAGTTTTCTACACTAAAAAATTCCTGGAGGAATTCTGAGAAGCAGCGAGGCTCTTGGGAAAGTTTCTGAAGTGATAATATATGTACACAGTGGGTAATTTAGTGATTTTTAATATGATGCTCTTGTTTCTTAGAGGCCAAAATGAGCTGGAGCTTGCAGAGGCCTCATCCATAACCTAATGTTCTAACGTCCAAGTCTGTTCTTCATCTCCAAAGTCCACTTTGTTTTATTAGTGTTTATCTTTGTAGTGAGAAATTAATTGTTATTGATTATACTAAATTTCATATGTTTGCAATAGATCTGCCTTCCTGCAACAGACTGTGCAACAGTCTGAGGTGTTGCTGATATCCTTATGTGAGGCAGCAAAGTTCTGTCCCATTGTCTTGATATTGTAAGGAATTAGAAACTGTGAACTGTAGCCAAGTCCTCCTTACGCCCTTCTGCTAACTTCTGTGCAGTTCCAGTTGTCTGTTAGGTTAGGGACGCAAGTCAACAAATCATGAGAATTGTTGTTATAAGTACATAGTCATTAATCCTGTGGGCTTATGATAACATAACCACTCAAGGGAATAGTTCTTTGTTTTCAGCTTTGTTGCTGTATGATCAGTGCCTTAGCAATACTGATTAGTAATTGCCATCCTGTTCTGTACGTGTAGCGTATTTAGGCTTGATTAATGCCCATGAAGTCAGTGGGAAATTTCCTGTTATCATTCAGTCAAAATTTAGATAGGAACTGAAAACACAAACTGATTTATAACTGTTGTGGTCGAAGGCCAGCTGGTAACTCAGAACCACACAGCCACTGGCTCACCCTCCACCCTTACACCTCCAGATGGGATGGGGAGAAGAGTCTAAAGAATGTGAGCCCCACAGGTTGAGATAAGAACAGTCCAATAATGAAAGTATAATATAAAATTCCTGCTGCTACTAACAATGATGATGATAAGGGAAATAACAAGGGGAGAGAATATAAAACTAAAAAGGGAAAGGAAAAAAAAAACCCACAATAGAACAAGTGATGCACAATGCAATTGCTCATTACCCTCTGACTGACACCCAGCCTGACCTGAGCAGTGATCTGCACTTTCCAGCTAACTCCCCCCAGTTTATATACTGGGCATGACGTGCTGTGGTATTGAGTACTTCTTTGGTGAGTTTGGGTCAGGTGTCCTGTTTCTGCTGCCTCCTGGCTTCATGTACCCTTCCTCACTGGCAGAACAAAGACACTGGTGTGTTATCAGCATTGTTCTCAGACTAAAGCCAAAACACAGTGCTGCATCAGCTATGAGGAAGGAGAAAAACATAACTGGTACAGCTGAAACCAGGACAACATCCAGTGGTCAGGGAACGAATGATAACCAGCTGGTTTATGTGCGATCTGATGGTATTAGCTTTTAGATCTGATGACATCATGGGCTACAGTAATTTGACAAATGTGTAACATACTTCGTAGAGAGCACCAGTAAAAGAAAGTTGTGCTTTCCTCCCTCACAGCTTAAAAATGGAGCCAAAGACCAAAGGATTAAAACAACAACAGCAGCAACATAAGAAACTGCTGGCTGCCATGCTTTCTCAGGACTCCTTCGATTCTGCTCAAAGCACAGCTCCATCTGTAACCGAAGACGATATTGACAATGAAGATGATGCAATGGAACTGCTGGGTAACTGCAAAAAATTATGTGTATTTTCTGATACTTTTTTTATTATAGATTAAAATGTGTAATAGCTCATTAAACATAGGTTAGTGTGAAACTGCTCCCTATGTCTGAAGCTGAAGTATGCAGCAGCTGTGTGAAGGTTTAACTTGGAACTTTCAGGAGTGAATGTAATGAAGACCATATATGTGTGTGAGTAAACTGCCAGATGTATCAAAATACCATGAAATATCAAACGCTTCACATGCTAAAAGTAATTAATTTGATTTTCTACATAAATTACAGGTTCTAGTTGGAGAATGTATTTATGCACAAGGAACAGAATCAGCTTCACTGGCTTTCATCTGGGTCTTCTTTTTCTTAGTTGTATCGCAGTTCTAACTTCAGTGGATTTTATTTGACACTTAATAGCTACAAATAGCTTATGCAATGTGAATTTGTCACCTCTTGAGAGGGTTTGATTGTAATTTTCCAGTAGACTGTACTGTATGTTAAATTGCATTCTAGAAGGCTGTACATTCACTGCTTCCTCCCTTTCCTAAAATTACTAGTTGTGAGAAGAAGGAAATTGTTGAAGAAAGTTAATTAATAGTCTCTTTTCTGCTATTTTTAAAAGCCTCAGTGTAAGATACTTAAAAGGTAGTAATGGATTTCAGGGGTTTTTTTTTTCCATTTTTTGCTATATAGAACTTTATGTGGGATCAAAGCATGGAAAAATGGCAGTCTCAAGATAGCTCAGTATCTTACGCTTACGAATTCAATCACAAACTCTTTCCTTCAAGTTGGACCTCAATCTAAAAATCAGAAAAACAAGTGGTGCTCTACTTCATGATATTTATGTTGCTTCCTTAGCAGTCTTCATAGAATCACAAAATAGCTGAGGTGGACTGATGGAGATATCTAGTCCAACCCTGTCCTCAATGCAATCTGCAGGAGCAGGCTGATCTGAACATTTTTCTGTTGGGTTTTGACTCTCTCCGAAGGCAGAGACTACAGCCTGTGCCAGATCTTGACCATGCTCATTGTAAAAGAGTTTTTTTGTTATGCTTAAATAATTGTGAATTAATACATATATTCTGTTTTTCAGTAGTTTTAAGTGATGTTTGCATTTGTTTCTACAAGAAAGAAGAGACAATGGGCTGGGTAACACAGTGAGTCAGTCTTTGTATTAGAAGGAAGTCACAGTGTTTGTGACTGTGGGCTTGCAGTCTTCATAGAATCAACTGGTATTTCCAGAACTAATCCATGCATTCCAGTAAAGACCATAATTAGTCTGTAACTGTGATACCTCCTTATTTCCTCCTGCAATTTACAGACCTTTTCAGCTTTATCAGCGTAACACAAGAAAGATTAATGGGTGTCTTGTGCTAGCATAAATCACAGAACTCCTATAGGATTCCGTGGCATCTGGAAGCCACAGTAGATAAGTGTGTGTGTAATGTTATTGTCCTCATTCTGTGTCACATACAGTATAAAATCTTGTTAAATTCTCTGTTGATAGTGTGGAAAAGGTGTGCAGTAGATGTGTAGGTCTTTTCTTCCAGATACTTGCATCCCTGGAGGTGTCTGGAACTAGAAAGGCAGGATAAAAGAAATTTTATATTCTAGTGTCTTGATGTTTGGGCTGAATGTTATCTTTGTACAAACAAGTGAAGTTCTTGGGTTTTTGGGGGTTTGGTTTATTTTTTTAGCTAAGATTTGACTGTAGAAATCCAGTCTGTATTTGTGCCATGCAAAACCTGTAACACTTTTCTGTTGTGCATTTCATGAGAACTGGCAAGGCTTATACAAAATCAACTTAAAACCAAGAGATGTCACAAACAGGTCTTCTGACTCAGGTGTTACGTGAGTTACAAAATCATGGCGTATTTGATGAATAGTCATGCTTACAGTGATTATGATGCAGCCATGTTGGAGTAATAACCACATATATGAAGTTCAGTATGCACATCTTGGTACTGAAAGTGCTGTGCTTCTGAAAGACTGGCTATTAATTTTAATTTTCATGTTTTAATTTACTGACAGTATGTGTTGTATATTTGATGCAATAGTTGAATTATATTGTGCGGAATTGCTCAAAACTTGGGGATATGACAAAGTGTTACACAGGAAGGGTGTTCGATTTTCTTTTGAAGGTAACATAGAGAACTCAAGTTTCTATCAGCAAACATAGGCATTTTTCATTTCTGTATTTTCCAGATCGGTAACTGTATGATCCTGGGATTGAATTTTTTTATTACTTACTGCATTAATCCATTAACTGCTTTGATGGTTTTTACACTGCTTATATGCAGTGTACCTAGTTTCAAATCATGGCTTTCTGCCATCACTGAATTGCAAGGCACAGTTGTATATAGGTACTTCATTGTTCCATTTAGAATTCAGTATTTGTTGCTTATTCATCACTTTCTTAAAAAAATTGCCTCACACTCCTAAGCCTGGATTCTGGGAAAACAAGTTCTACTATTTGTAGCAGATAACTTTAATGCGTACCCTACTTACAAAGCAAGGTTTTACAGAGCACAAATTTCCATCTTTGTGTGTGTTCATGAGAATCTTTTTCAAAGTTTGGCTGATTTATTTAGATATTTAAAGCATGAAACTTACTGTTGGTATATTCTCTTTTAGAAAAACCCAAAGAACTCTTAGGACTCATATGAGAATTGTCAATGAAAGTTTAGCTAGAATGTAACATTTCAAATAGATGAAACAATTAAGCTGTTCTACTTCTGAAGAATCTATTTCAAAAGAAATATATCTGCAAAGATGGAAAAGAATATTAATGGGTCTACATTCTCATGTCAGTTATCAATCTTGGTGTATATTGTAAGATGGCTGTTAGCACACTGGTAACTTTCTAAGTAAGTCAGTTATGCAGGTGGCTGAAATAGATTACTGGCAGGTAATATCATAGTGGGAAGGGTCTTCCTGTTTTAAAAAGCTGAGAACTGTAGCTGTAAAATCACTTGTATTTATAAATGTGAAAGGATAATACATTTGAGGTCTGTGATTGAAAGTTACATCAAGAGGCTTGTTTTGTATATATCAGAATGTACTGTGTTTTGTAAATGTAATCAGGAACTAAAGTAGTTCTTTGTGAACTGAGTTTGAAATCATCTTACTCCCTCTGTAGCTGTCCACTGGGATGGGCTAAACTGTATTTTACCTGAAATTGATGAGAATATTGATCAGTCACCAAAGAATGACTCATCTGTTTTTTTAAAAAATCAATTGTTTGATTAAGTATAAGAATAATTTTTCAAATGCACTGCTATGCATAAACATACACATTGTAAAAGCATATTTTTTTGTAGCACACTTGGACTTACATATACATTCTTGAGCTTGTTCCAAGAAGATGACAAAGAAATTCTGTGTTGTCTTACACAGTATTGATACTGGGAACAAGTCCTGTGAAGAGCAGCTGAGGGAACTGGGGTTGTTTAGCCTTGAGAAAAGGAAGCACAAGGGGAGACCTTGTTCTCTACAACTACCTGAAAGGAGATTGTGGTAAGATTGGTTTTGGTCTCTTTTCCCAAGTAACAAGTGATAGGATGAGAGGAAATGGCCTCAAATTGCACTGGGGAAGATTTAGTTTGTATATTAGGAAAAAATTCTTCACTGAAAGGGTTTTCAAACTTTGGAAATGTTTGAGTCACTATCCCTGGTGATATTTAGAAGATGTGTAGATATGGCACTTAGAAACCTGGTTTAGTGGTGAACTCAGCAGTGCTAGGTTAGTGTTTGGACTTGATCTTTATCTTTCCTGACCTAAACAATTCTGTGATTCTGTGATATTTATTCATAATGCTCAAACACCTCTTTCTTGTTGTTGCCCAGTCTTTATGCATACCCACAAAATCAAAAGCTTCCCATATGTTAATTATGCAATAGCTGTCTATTTAGCACCACTCCAAAGGTAAGTGTAGCCAGGAAGCTCCCACAGGTGTGGCTGAAGTGAAAGGGTGATGATAACTGAACCGTATTTCCTGCAATTGACACATATGCCAGTCCGTATGACTCTGAAAAGCCTCCATGATTTCAATGGAAATAATCATGTCTCTGAGAGAAATTTAAGTGTTTGCAGCACCACGACTTATAAAACCATCTCTTCTTTTCTTTAGAGCTGGTTTCACAGTAACAGTGGTGTTTTTTTGCTCGATGTAGAAATCTTAAGTGAAAGTTCAGTGATTGTCTGCTTCATGTTTATTATATGTAATATGCAGTAACAAACCATTATCTTTAAAGACAGAAATGCACATCAAGAATTAATACACTTTTTGATTATTGCTTTGAGAGATACCTGATGTCATCTGTTTGCTTCAGTAATTCTTCCAATCTTTAGAATTTCTTTTTTCCTCACGATCTTTCCAAAGTTATTTACTTGATCATTGTAACACCCCTGACAGATTGGCTGATGATATATTTACATTTTATAACAAGAGGAGGTAAATAGAATTTAGTAAAGATTGCCTTTGCCTGTAGGATGAGACAATAAGTCTCTGCTAAGTCTACCTTGTATAGTCTAGGCTGGTTTTCTAAGTGCTGTAATGAAAGGGTGTCCAATCTGCAGTGCATTCGGTACATTTCCTCTAGTTCAGCAGACATTCGTGATGTTCCTGTTTCCTAGAGGTCTTTGGCAACATGCAGGAAACAGTCTAGGCCTGACAAATTATTCCAGTATTAGCAACAGGTTGTTCCTCTTTGTCTCTCCCAGCTGGACAAAAGCTTCTCCATTTTGCGACTAGAATACATCATTTGCCAGAAGAGAGGCCACAAGGCCCTGGGAAAGATAGTGTGTGAGTTGTACTACATCTTCAGAACAGTTTTTTAGGACTTAAGTAGAGTGCTTATGTGGGAGAAAGCTGTGTGAATTGCCCATTGTGACTGCTTTTGCTGACTTTTATTTTGTGGAAGGTATTGGGAAATTGGCAACGATACCAGGGAGCATCTGCTGTGTAGTGCATGCATAGAAGCTGACACCACTGTGAGACAGTAGGCCTCTTCTGCATGCAGAGACTGGCTGTACTATACATTGCAAAATTTTTAGTAGCAGCTGTAATGCTCTGGTGCGAGTGTGTGTTACAGATCTCCTTTAGGAAGACTCCATTGGGTGTGGGTATAAGTACCTTTTGGAGGTGTAAAAATGGATAGCATAGATAATCTTACCTTCCTCCATATGCTGGGAGCCCTAAATTACACAACACTGGACAGACCTCCAGTCATGGCATGTTATGCTGCACAGACCCTGCCATACTAAGTCTGATCAGCATTAAAGAACTTATTGCTCTTAGAAATAAATAATTTAGTTTTTCTTATAAGTAAAGAATTCCAGTCAGCATTTATACTGTCAAGCAAAAAGATGCTCACATGACAACATGGTGGTTCATTTTGAAGGTAGAGACCATGTAGCTGATGTAATTGCCAAATGCCAGGTGGGAGTTGCCTACCCTTATGATTACACAGCATAACAGCACAGACCAGTGCCTGCTCAGCTCTATTATTATGTGTATCACAAACTCCTCATTGTGTGATAGACATCAGGTTCAAATCACCAGCAAGAAGGGAAGTCAGTGTAGCAGAGTATTTTTGTGCCACTGGAAAGATAATTTCTGTCCAGTCAAAGGTAGGGATCGCTGCTTTAACCCAAGTCATGCAAAAGTGATAATGGCTGTGTTGTATCATGTTCTTATTGCTGAATGCTGCTTCTTCAAAAGTTCCAGAAGATGTTTCTTCCCCCGTTTGTTGTTGACCCCATCAAGCAGCTAAGGACTGCAGAGCTCCTCAGTCATTCGCTGCCCCACAGTGTTAGGGGGGAGAGAATAGGAAGAGCAAAAGCAAGAAATCTAATGGGTTGAGATAAAGATAGTGTAATAATTGGAAGGAAGAGGAAGAAGGAAAAAAAATAAAAGAAGCCAAAACCTAAAACAAGTGATTCCAAATCAATTACTCATCACCTCCCTCATGTCAGGAACAATGCCTAACCAGTCCCCAGGCAACTTTGATAAAAAACACAGACCAGTGTTTATTGTTGAGATGTAGTTCTTGCTTGTTTTAGATAAAGGATTCTCTCCTCTTCCTGAGATAGGTTGATCAGTGTGTGGTTAGATCTCTTGCAACTGTTCTCCAGTTTTTATCGCCTTTCACTCAGCTGATACTGTTCTCGCCATGTGTGTTTTAGACCATTAACTGTGGACTCCAGAATGTCTCTGATATTTGCCTTGTGTCTCTTTGCTTCTTAATTAGTCTTAGTCTAGTATAAAGGCTAATACCTCTCAGCATACCACTGAGAAGTGACCATAGTTGTCACAGAGGATACAGTTTGGAAGTGATGGTATCTGGCTGGGATTCTTATGCTATTTTGTAAGGGTACTGTGAGTGCTGAAGACTGTTAATCCTGTAAAGCTCAATAGAGATCATTATGGTTATTATTCCGATAACTTCTGTGGACTTAGATAAAGGCCCATTCATTCAGGAGGTTGTATTTGCTGTAATTTCTCCTTTCTCTCACTGTTCTCTCTTAACATAGATATACTCTGTTATTTCTTTTAAAGAAGTTATGTGAAGTTTACCTGGAGGGATCCATGTGCAGGATGTAATCTGAAGAATGTATAATAAATATTGAAGTCTAGTGAAAATGGTAGGGGGGAAAACAGCAGCAAAGAAACCACCAAGGTTGTGAAAAAGTATTTCTCTTTTCAAAATGAGCAGTTGTGGATCACTTGTATTTTAATACTCCGGTTACAGTGATTAGCATGCTCTAATCCAGTAAGTGTCATTAAATCTTCATCTTTTTTGCTTTTAGTGTAATAAATATTAAATTTTAAATAATACATAATATCATTGTATATAGTATATGTAAAAATATATATTATACAAAAATTTTTATTCATGCTTCAAGCAATAAAGTAAATGCTGATCATTTTTATGCAAATGTAGTATACAAATAATGGCAGGATTGGTAAATCCCTCAGAGGAATTATTTTTGCAAAACAACTAAGGTGAGAAATAATCTTAAAAAGTGTGAGTTTATTCTTTATCTATGGCATTTCACTGAAATTTTAACTACAACATTATTGCAGATACCATCAATAATACCTTTTTTTCCAGATTCCTTGATCTGCAGGACTACTATATAGAGAGAAGGCATAAATTTGAAATCTATTACTAATTTTAAAGCTATATATTCATGCATTGTACTTGTCATTGAACACTTGTGTAGAATTTTAAGGAATTACATACTAACTATTTTTTTCAATCTGTCAGTATATAAAGTCTCTGAAGCAAGATTGATGCTCAGGTCTGTTCAATGTCATTCATGGAGTTAACTGATTTCAGTTCATCTTGTGGTCCTGTGATAAAAGGCAGCAACATCAGTGGGAGTCTTTTAGCTGATTTGAGTTTAAGCAAATCTCTGACTGGTTATTCAAAGAACAGGGGCTTGGTTTTTAAATGGAATACTGCTCTTGACTTTTGCTGTTTGATGTTTGTGTAGAATTTTTAGAATGACAATAACTTCTAGTAAGCTTAGTAAGTTATATAGTTTTGTTAAGAGGGTGTTTGTAAGGTTAGAATAAATTACAAACTCAATTAGTCACATCGTGTTGCAACACAGATAGTTATTTCTGGCTTGCTAAGCATAAAATGGTTGAAACTGAAGTTGATTGTGCTTCATATTGCTAAAGGGAAAACAGAGAGAAAACCAATTAGAGATACCAGCTTCTCTTGAGTTGAAATGAGTTATGTGAGCTAATAAAAAGCTTTGAAAGAATTACTAATTTTAAAAAAATAGATGTATACTGTGTATCATGATGTGCACGTTCCTGAAATGTCCTTTATTTACAGTTTACCTGAGGAGCCAAAGCTTATTTTAGATCTATACCTGAAGAACAGAGTGGGGACTCTTGTGTCCCTGCTAGTCACTATTCTGGTCTCCTGACTGTCCAGATGAGAGATCTAAATGTCTATTACAGGCCTTCTTACAGCCTGGGATTTCTTGTAACTGAAGGCAAGGGAGCACAGCAACATGGTATAGATCACTCATTATGATGTGCTATCTGCCCTAATATCATTGGATTAGACTGATAATTTTTCTAGACTGTCATGTTTAATGGCTGTGGAGACAGAGAGGTCTCTTTAAGGAAACTCTAGGAAAATGCTTCCTCCCACCTCAGCACCCTTTACCAGAATCACAGCTAGGTCTATTTCCATTTTTTTTTCTCTGCCGACCTCTAGATGTGCCGAGAACATCAGGTGTCTGGCAAATAGCAATGAGCTGGAGTTGAGTCAAGTGGCATATTTTAGATAACATTCTGAGCTATGAAGTTTAAGGTAGTAGCTTTTCACGAGCTGAACATAGTTGTTTTGTGGAATGCATTGCCAGAGAAAATTGTGGAGACTAGAAGTGTAAATATATAAAACAGGATAAATTCCTAGAAGATAGATCAGTTCTACTTCACTAAATATGTTGGTTCTGGTACAGTCTCAAATTTGGAAATTGCAGAGGATCTTTATTTACCATCTGTATGCTACTGACTACTTTGAGTCAGGGCACTATGCTAGCACACAACTCAGGTCTGAGCTGGCTCGTGTTCAGCAGCCGTCAGTCAGCACCTTCAGGTCCTTTTACCTCGAGCAGCTTTCAGCCACTCTTCCCCAAGCCTGTAGCGTTGCGTGCAATTGTTGTGCAGGACCTGGCGCTGAGCCTTGTTGAATTTCATATAATTGGCCTTGGCCCATCAATCCAGACTGCCCAGGTCCCTCTGCAGAGCCTTTCTACCTTCCAGCAGATCAACACCCCCACCCAACTTGGTGTCGCGTGCAAACTTACTGAGGGTGCATTCGATCCCCTCCTCCAGATCATCAGTACAGGTATTAAATAGAAATGACCACAGTGCTGAGCCCCAGGAAACACCACTTGTGACCACCTGCGAACTGGATTTAACTCCATCCACCACAACTCTTTGGGCCCAGCCATCCAGCCAGGTATACCCATGAGCTGGCCTATGGGCTATGGGATTTTATGCATGCCGTCACATGTATCTAATACACCACTGTTCTCTCTCTTTCTCTTTTGATGTGGAATGTACTAGGTACAGTGCATTAGGCACTAAGTGCTAGGAACAGTTTGGGGACTTCGTACGAAGTAGTCACATGCAGTTTGCTTTGAAGTTGTAAGTATTTCTCTTACTGCTTGAAGTTAGGCCATGCCTTTTCTGTATTTACTGTCTAGGTGATACTCTTTAAGTTATTTCTTTGCCCTAAATCACTCATGAGTTCATTCTGGCGTTAATTATTCCTGCTCTGCTAATTGAATGGGAAAATGACAGTTGAATAAATATTTATTCTCTGAGGGCTGATTCCCTGTCTCTCTTCCATGAGAAAATGGAAAAATTTGGCTTTTCTCTCTGCAGAAAATGGATTGCTTCTTGCTCATTCCATCAGTCTGTACATTTTGATTCCAGGATTTCCTGCCTCATCTGTGCCAACTGCTTTTAGTTAAAGGTAAGGTGATGTAAAAGATGTGTGGGTGCTACTCCCTTACTATTCCATTATTGTTCTGGCAAGCCCAAACAGACTAAAGCCAACTCTTAATTATGGCTTGCAAGAAGATTAGCATGTCCTGAGACCTGCCATCTGGTATGTATGTATTGTTACAATGTAAGTAAAAAATGTCACTACAGTTTATTCATGCAGAATTGATAGAAGAACATTCAAACCGTATAGATAAATTGTGGCAAGTTTCTGAAAGGCGGAAGATGAGTAATGCTGAATGTCAGTTTGTTACTTTGGAAATCAGGTTGAAATCTATATGTCATAGAGTCACAGAATGGTTTGGGTTGGAAAGAACCTTAAGATCACCAAGTTCCCAACCTGCTGCCATGAGCAGGACACCTCTCACTGAACTATGTCACCCAAGACTCCGTTCAGCCTGGGCTTGAACCCAGCCTGGGATGGAGCATTCACAACTTCCCTGGGCAGCCCATTCCAGTGCCTCACCGCCCTTCCAGTAAAGAACTTCCTCATTATGTCTAACCTGAGCTTCCCATGTTTAAGTTTGATCCTGCTACCCCTTGTCCTGTCACTACAATCCTTGATGAAGATTCTCTCTCTGGCATCCTTGTAGGCCCCCTTCAGACACTTTAAGGCTGCTGTGAGGTCTCCACACAGCCTTCTCTTCTCCAGGCTGAGCAGCCCCAACTTTCTGATGCTGAACACTAGTGATGTTAAAAACTTCAGAAGACTGATCATTTCGTTGTTAATACACAGCTAATTAGTTTGTCTTAGATACACTGATTTGCAATATGTGTTTGTAAGTGTGAGAAAAAAGACAAATTATTATGTGGATACTTTTATTGAGTGTAAGTAACTGGATCATAAGGTCTTTGTTCAAAACTGTAAAACTCTGCCACTTTTTAGTATAGGTCTTAGCACAATGAAGTTGGAGTTGACAAGTACTGCAACAGCACGAGGAAATAATATTAGAGCTTCGGTTACACACTTTTCTGCTGATGTGTGGGTATATCAGAATAACTAGTCTTCCCAGTAGAAAATAAAATGAATAAGTATTTAAAACAATTGGTATCTCATCTAAGTGTAATATTTTCTACTAAAGCTAGAATAATGAAAATAGAGAAAGTATCCATGATTTAGAGAAGAAGTGATAGTAAGGCCTTTTCAGCAACCTGCCTAGTAAGGTTCCATGGCATGTAGCCCTAGAGGGCAGGAGGGCCCAAGGCTGTTGGTTGATATTCAAGGATCACCTGCTGCAAGCTCAGGAGTGATGCATCCCAACTAGAAGGAAGCATGGCAGGAGGGCCAGGAGACCTTGGATGGATAAGGAGCTGCTGAGAAAAATTCAGAGGAAAAAAGAGGCTTATAAAAGGTGGAAGGAAGGACAGGGGGCCTGAGAAGAATACAGGGATGTTGTCCAGGAAGCTAGGGACCAGGTTTGGAAAGCTAAGGCCCACTTAGAATTAAATTTGGCTAGGGATATTAAAGATAACAGGAAGGGTTTCTATAGGTACACAGTGAATAAAAGACAAACTAGGGACAACATGGGCCCCCTCCGGAAGCATTCAGGAGAACTGGCTACCCTGCATTTGGAGAAGGCTGAGGTTCTTAATGACTTCTTTCCCTCAATCTTCACTGGCAAATGCTCTGACCACACCACCCAAGTCTTGGAAGGCAGACGCAGGGACTGTGAGAATGAAGACCTTGGGCCCACTGTAGAAGAGGATCTATTTCAAGACCATCCTAAGAACCTGAACGTGCACAAGTCCATGGGACCTGATGAAATCCATCTGCGGGTCCTGAAGGAGCTGGCAAATGAAGTTGCTAAGCCACTGTCC
>JAOEHY010024669.1:3645-21513 GCA_025447955.1 Psilopsiagon aurifrons | reverse complement strand
GCCATGCTCTTTGGCCCAAATGTCTATAAGGCTGTTCCAGAAATGAGTCCCATTGTCTGACTCAATTCTCTCTGGGGGGCCGTGTTGCCACAAAATCTGTTTCTCGAGGCCCAGGATAGTGTTCCGGGCAGTAGCATGGGGCACACCAGCTACCAAGAAGGAGAAAAACGACTGCTACTGCCGAACCCAGGACAAGTTTCCAAAACCAAAAAATCTCTACATACAGTTAAAGCAATCAAAAAGAATCCAGCATTAAGAATATAACTTCATCATCATTTGAGGACTTAAAGAGAAGGAATCTTCTGTTATTTAGCCATATTGTATTATTTTTTCAGAACTAGATCAGCAGAAACCAGTTTTATATCAATTCTCAATGGTTGGTAAGAAGATTCTTATAAAGAATATATTAGGGGAAATGCAAACAAATATATTCCTGTACATCACAGCTTTCCCAGATTCTCAGCTGTATGCCACTCAATAATAACTTCTCAGTGGAATTCATCTAAATTAACTGCAAATGACCAAAAGTTGGCATGTGGTTTAAGCTGATCATGTAGCCCCTGCACACAATCAAGAGAAAGAGAGATTTATCTTCCTACCAATACTAGACATATATTTTAGATTAAATAATCTATCAGAGGTCCTTATCCCTCCCAACAGAAGAAATGCAAACAACTAATGTAGACCAAGAATTAAATTTTACCTGCTTATGCTGGTATAGGCAATGTATATGTTTTCTCCTCAATTACAGAAATGCTGTACTTTTCAGTCACAAATACACTGGATAAGTTCTATTTCCTTATGCTTTTCTTTCACTAATTTATAGTAAAGGTCATCAACAATTTTTGCCATAATTATTCAGACCCAAGTTCTGCAAGATCACAGAAAAGAAACAGGATACAAAGGACACTCACTGTCTTTGCTGAATATTTGCCTTTTCAAAATGAGAAATTATTTTGTTGACTCCATCCCAAAAGATGAACTAGAAAGAACTTATTCTTTCTGTGCTTAATGAATTTGTAACTTTTTCTTTTTTCTGCATACTCTAACTTATTTTAAAGAAAAAAATAAAGAAAAGAAAAACCCATATAAAACAGGGACTTGAGCCTCAAGATAATATTTTTTACCCTAACTGGTTTTCACAAGGCTTAACATTATATAGACTAATATTAATTTCTTATATACAGAGAAGCTTCGAATTTTACAATAATGCAGAAGTTATGTAGTTTATTTAGTACTCATGTTCTGCTGACAGGTGGGGTACACAACAAAATGACCATGACCACACACTAGGCTTTTAACATGTGCTAAAATCTAACTGTTTAACATGCAGAGTTTATTAAACAAGCACCTCAAGGCAAATAAGCACACTAAAGCAAACAAGCACACTAATGGGAATCAGGTATGTATTTCTATGTATATAGTAAATAAGTACAAGAAAGGAAATCAGAGAGGGAGATGTAACTAAAATATTGAAGAAAGTTATCAATGCATCAAATCATTGCTGCATAGAAAGAATAGTGATTAAGAAGAAATGCATCACCACTTACTACCTAATCTTCATCATTCAGGCCCACACTTCAAGCTGGGAAGCCCCATCACAGCTGATGCCAGGAGTCTCAGGTATTTGGGAAAATTCCTAGGCAGCGCGTTCATCGTTCAGTGATGCTTCAGATTCAGCTACAAGAGGGTCCCTCATTTATACCCTTAGAAATACAACCAGCTTTACGCTATATCTGTACTTGCTTACCCATGGGGCTGTGCAGTTTCTCAAGCTCTCACTGTTGTCCATTCTGAGAGCACTGGCCAGATCCTCCAGTGCTAGATCCTCCAATGCTAGAACAGCTGCACATCTATGTTTTCCTGTCTTTTTCCGACAATCGCGATGATCGTAAACATATATACTCTACCAAATAGACTGTAACAAAAACCATACTTTGTTATGCCTCTCAGTCCTGACAGGAAATCAACTCTTAGCTAAGTTCCCATCCATTACACATGTCAAGAAATGGAAGCATCTGCTGTGTATAAATAAAAACAAATTTATCATTGCATAAACGACTGTAAGATAGTAAAAAAAAAAAAAAAGTCCTGCAATTTATATATAAAATTATGTTCATTGTGTTTAATGACTGATTATCACATCAGAAATTCAAAATGATAGTAATAAAATTGCTCTATTAAAGTATGATTTATAAATGGCAAAAGAAGACAACAAAAAGAAAAAAAGCATTTTTAAAGGCAAGCTCTACAAGCAACTGCTTTAGCTACATAACTTTTTCACATTGTAAAATGTTCTTTCTTTGGAGACACTACTCAGTAAATTCTTCAGTGGGATGCACTATTTTCAGACTCTTCATTTTTTTCCTTATTTTCCTTATTTTCCTTACTTTTGGACACGTTTGACTGTCAATATTAATTTGAATTTTATGTTGAAAACTAATAATAAAACAGTGCCAAGTAGTCTAGAAGCCAACAATTACATAAACATAAAGGGAATTATGAAACATGAATGGCAGGATAAAACTTGTCAGGATTTAACCACTTTCATGACTAAGTTTTTCTTTCTACAGCACAAGCAGTGGTTTTACCACTGCAAATATTCCAATAGAAGTTGCATTCAAACTTCTGAAACCAGAACTTAACACTGACATAGAACTGACATGGACAGTAGAAATACATTCTGTATTTCTTAGTTTTCTGACTTTGACATTCTTTACAGAAATAATTCAGAAATTACTGTAGATCACAGCAGTATAAAATCCTATCTTTATACTCAACTGGTAACTTACTAGTTTAGATAATTTCTTTCACTTCAGTTACTTGACCTTTCACTGAAATTATATTGACCATCTACAGCCACAGAAATCTTCCTATGCAAAAGCTACAGGGTAAAGTTTAATTGGGTGCTGCAGGAAGAAAGTGCAGATTAGTAGGTGAAAGGTATCTGTTCACTCTATATCTTGAGATACACAAGGAATCATATCCAGCAGTTGTTTAGGAGATTGCAGTCACTGACAACATTATCAAAATTTTATTTCAAATATTAGAGAAAACTATATTGGAGAAATATAATTTTGCTAATTTGCGGGATTATTTCAGTTTCAGGGTAAAAAGAACAAGCAATATACGTATGCAACGTATTTATGCTTGCCTCCACAAAAATTGCTACAGTGTCTCCGAAAATTACTGTACATAAATGAGACTGCAACTTTTCTTTCACAAATGCCCACATTCATCTGCCTGCATTTTGTTTACTGCTTTCAAACCACAAAACTATAAAATCCATTGTTCTCATGAAGTTTCTGTGGGAGTAGGCATCTGATGCACATTGTTATGTCTATTTTCTCTTGCTTTCTACTAGTGCCAGAATAATAATATGAGACAAAAGATATATTGTATAAATAGTTAGAAGAGAGGGAAAAAATCTTATTATCTGAGTTATTCTTTAAAACTTATGCAATTTGCTGGTTTCTCTGAAGCTCTTTTAATGTAGCTGAGATCAGACTTTCAGCCAGAGGGGAAAGAAGGAATGTAAATAAAAAATATATAATATTTTTAAGGTAAGGTAGTTTTCAATAGCTACTTGAAATCTGCTGCAAACTTTTAAAAATAAGGGTGAATGTGTAAACCCCACATTTACATTTTGGAAAATGGATTTTATAAAAATCATTGGGATAACGGTGAGCTGAAGCCACGCATGAATCAAAACAAAATTTTTTGCATATACACACTTTATTCATGGCAAAACAGAAAAAAAATAATACTGTATTTCTGGAAATGTGAATTCTATTAGAATTTTGTTCTAGTCTCTTTATGTATTTAGCATTTAAAAGGAAACAAATTCCTTAAAATTGCCATGGATAGGACATATTTAAAAAACATTCTATGACTGCAGAGAGGATTACGTCTGTATTTTAAATAGAGGGATTCAAGAGCAAAACTGAACAATAAAATTGATATGCCAGTAGGGCTTTATTTCAAACTAGTTTGAAGAGGCTTCTGCCTTTATATGTAAATATTTGTCTTCAAAAATAAAGTCACATATTCCTGCCTGCTCTACAAGAGCTAACTTGATGTAGAAGGCTTTATTCCATCTTCATTCGACTTCCAGTTCTGGGCCACTTCATTACTAATGGGGGGATCTTATCAATGTACACAGATACCTGAAGAGATGATGTAAAGTAGGCAGAGTCAGACTCACTTTGTGGTGCCCAGTGACAGGACCAGAGGCAATGGAGAAAAACTGAAACACACAAGACTCTACTTGAACATGAGGAAACACTTTTTCCCTGTGAGGGTGACCAAGAAGTGGCACAGGTTACCCTCTGGAGTAACCATATGGAGTCTCCATCCTTGGAGATATTCTAAAGCTGTCTGAACGTGGTCTTGGGCTACTGGCTCTAAAATGTGCTATTCAAGCAGGGGTTTGGACCACTTGACATCTGAAGGTCCCTTCCAATCTCAACCATTCTGCGATTCTATGAGCTCTCTCTCTTGGCATAAGTGGAGCTGTCCTGAGACTATTCTCTACCTTTCAATGGGTGTCACTAATACCTGAAGACTGCAATAGTTCACAAAGGCTACACAAAGCCAGAGAACAGGCCTTATTTTTGCAACATAAAAGAAAAAGAATCAGGGATAGAAACCTAAACACAACAGAGTCAAAGGGTTTTGCAGGAAATATGAGATGCATTGCACCTCATAATCTGTCTGAAATTTTGGCAGTTTTCAAGAAAACAGAAATTAATTATAAAAGCTTGTGCTTCTAATGAAGAGAGATAAGAAATTCTGTAGGTAATTCATCTATCCCAACTTTCATGGACACTTCACTCCAATGGACTTACAGGCAGCCTAGCTATTTGGTTTAAACTTTGAATCTGATATTACAAGATGGAAGTTAGTCACCTGGATTTCTTAATTACTAAGGAGGTCCTCCACAGTAGTATCGATCTAAAATGTCCTTATCTGGGCTCAGTGGATTTCCTCTGTCCAGACAGAAAACTACTTCCCAGGAGTGCATCACACAGGCAATGTAAAATCCTATAAGAAATATGCAGAATTCCCCTGTAAGAGAAAACTTCAAATTCAACAAATCCCAACTTCTGGCAGTTGCCTTAAGGAGGTTTCTGTACAGTTCCTGACACCTTCAAAGGACCAGCATTTAGAATCTGGGTACATTGGAAGTGAAGTCTGCAGGAATATGTAAGAATATCATTGCAAAGGCAGAAAAAAATTATTTGCAAATAAATTAAAAGGCTTCCTGATGTCTTATCAATTTGGGAAATGAATAGAAAGCAGGCAGGAAACAACACATGATGACAAGGTGGTTGAGAGAATTGACCAATTTAGAGGCCTTTCACCTCAGGTTCATGGCTCCATGTGGGCTATGTCAGCACAAATAAAACTGTGTGCTGCTCAATGTGTATTGCAGAGTGTTCAGTGATGTATGAAATAGTAACTTATTATAACAGCTCCTGGCCAGGTGCCTTCATCCTGTACCCTTTCATGAAGTTAACCTGAGGAGCTGGATATCAAAATGAGAATAATTAACCATCTATTTATTTTGCCTTAGAAACATTCTTAAACTGTGAAGGGTTTAATTTGAAAGGATACAGATAGGCATGTTTTGTTCAGGGATTGGAAACAGCAGAGAGATTGTTTAAAAGCTACTATAGGTAAAGTTTAACTAGGCTGAGAATAGCTTAAGTAACCACTTTATCTTAAATTTAAAAGAAAAGGGAAAAAGAAAAAGCTACCTTACACTTTGGGATCTTAAGTCTTGCTGAAATCAAATGGGAGCACCTAGCTATTAGAAATAGGATTCCAACATATGTAACTGCAGCCCTATTCTATTTATCACACATAGTAGAAAAGACAGCATAGCACTAATATTAGTTACAATTTAATGATGAGTAATTCAGAATTTGTTTACCAGAACACAGTTTTTAATGATCTGTACTTATGAATTTGATGCAATGATATGCTTATGGTCATTTCAGAAATTTCACAGGCAACAGGTATTTAAGAACAATTTTACATGAATTACAGAAAATTAAATACTTACAAAAGTCTGAAATAGAGTGCTGGCACCTCATTTAATTCACTGCTTCTGGTCACCCCAAAAGACTAGCAAAATTGGCATCTCACCCTTTAGTCTTCTTATAGGACTCACCTGTTTGAATCTGTTCATTAATTTTCCCCTGCATTACATATTCCATGCAAGTTTCTCTTTCTCATATTTAAATATTTCTTTACCTCACTTTCCTTTTTGCTTTTAATTCTTCTATCTGAACTTACCTGTAATAGTTTCTCTTTTCTATCTCATTTTCTTGCTCTGTGCTTCACATTTAACTCCTCTATTTATTTAAAAAAATACCTTTTCTTTCCTGTCATCCTAATCCCTCCTCACAATCTTCAGTATTTCTCTTACATATTAGAGGTTGGTTAATTTGTTTCTCTTTTTCATTTTTTTCTTTCTTAATTCTTTATAATTTAGTCTTTGAAACTCCATGTGACCAGTTCATATGAGATTTCAGACTGCTAGATACAGGCCTTCCTGTAACTGTTTAATATGACTGAAATGAAATAAGTACAACAGCATCTTTAGGAGTGTTGGTTAGCTACGAGAGAAATATTAAAAGATACTAGTTAGAATTCAAAATTCACTGCAGTTTTTCAACATGCAATATTCCCAAGAGATTCTAGTACTGTCTAGTAGTAGGCAGGGGGTTCAAATACCCCTTATCAGAAGCCATCTTGTAATAGTGCTGGCCAACTTACTCCAGGTGACTTCCAGAGGTCTTTTCCACCCATTCTGTGTGAATCTATGTATTAAGATGTAGAGGACCTACTTATATTTTCAACTGAATTAATAAGAATTTAACTGATTTTAGCAGGAATCACACATCTATGTATCTTGATGCAGAATTTACTTTTTGCAATTTTTTAAATAATACCTTTGTGGTAAACAAAGGAAAAGTCTGTGGAAGCATTCCTTTCAGTTAGTGGACATGTGAGCAATCCAGCCTTTGACTTAGCCTCACTTGAGCTGTGAGCAAAAGGCTTGTTAGGATTTTGCAGGCTGATAAGAAGTTTAACTGAAGACAGTGTGTGCTGCCAAGAAGAGGAAGCCGGCTTGCAAGAGACCTTGACCGGGATGCCATGCAGCTGGATCAGCAGGAGCTGCTTGCCCCAGAGCAAACCACGAGTAGCAAAAAACAGGAGAGACTCCATTAGCTTGCTGCTTGGGACTTTATGGACACTTCATGAACTGCAGCCATTCACTGCGCTGTTGCTGGCACTTGCCTAAGGGAGTTAACCAATCACATGTTATCGAATGCTCTAGTGTTCTGTAACTTTTCTATAAAAGGGACACCTGCACACAATAAATTGTTCAGCATTTGATCACATTGGTCACTTGTGTGCAGTTCCATATCCCCGGCAAAAGTCAATAGCATAAATCTCTAAAAAGAAAAGAACTGGTCCAGAAAAATTCAAGAAAATAAAATCTCAGATATTAATCTAAAATTCAAATCATATGCTAATACACATACTTTCAAACCAAATTATCATCATCTAAACCAGTTATTTTTAATTTCTGTATTTTTTTGAGATCCAATGTTTTAAGTACCACAAGACAGACCATGACAATTGCCCTAGAAGGAGAAAGCATTCATAATTCTATAACATACTATAGACATTTTCAGTGGAATTTTGCAAGCTTGCCATTAAGAGTTTTTACATACTGCAAACAAAATGTTAGTCATCCAAAACCAGTGTTTCATGAAAATCAAAACTTCCTATGGAAAGACCAATTTTTGCATAAAGCTGCATGTCCCTATCCATAGGGCAAAAAGAAATTTGATTGATAGAGAGACATCATTATGCTTCTTGATCAATTAAGTCCTGGAGTACAAAGTTTAAAAAGGAAGGTGGGGAAATGGAAAGTGGAACAAAAATTTCACTAAGTACTGTGACAGTCACTGAATAAGCTTCATTCTGTCCTGATCAAAAACTTTTGATTTTCCAAATTATTTCTCTTTCATAAAGATACAAATTTTTAAAAAAAACCTGTTATTTAAAAATAAGCATGTGTCAAAATACTGAATGTATAGTGGAATTAAGAAAAAAAAAACCAAAACAACACAACATAAAATAGCACCCCAGAAAACCTCCACAACTTCTAGGGTGGGCATGGAGTGAAAGAATCCTGGGTATTGAAAGACCCAAAAGAAGGGAAAGGAACAGAGTAGTTACTTAGAAAAATATTTCTAGTTTTCCCAGAATTTTCTTTTCCCTTTTCTTCCAATTTAGTTCTAATTTTCTACTGCTCCTGGCCACAATAGCTATATACCTAACTCAGTAGGCTGACCATTTCCACCAGCTCTTAACATAATACACATATAGGCTTTTTCTATTGCTAAGCCCTTTAAACTCAGTGGAAATAGCACAGGGTTGGACATAATTGGTTCATATTATGGCACACTGATTGTTCATGTGTGAGTCTACAGGCTCCAATTCTTGGAGAGTATTCCATCTCTAAAATCTCTAATGTAAAATAATCTAAAACTGTAGAGAGAACAAAAAATCAAATCAAAACAAAACAA
This sequence comes from Psilopsiagon aurifrons, assembly GCA_025447955.1. Lineage (NCBI taxonomy): Eukaryota > Metazoa > Chordata > Aves > Psittaciformes > Psittacidae > Psilopsiagon > Psilopsiagon aurifrons. Next base: position 12,904 of record JAOEHY010024669.1, on the reverse strand, counting down.
ATAACAACCATGATTAATTTTTCTAGCAGCTATTAGATGACATAAAAATGTGAACATTGAGAAATTCTAGATGGTTTTATAGCTTTAGGAAAAGCAAAAGATTACAGACAATCAGAAAATATTTGATTAAATGCCTTTTGTCTCAGTTTACCAATTGCCTCTGCATAAAATCACATCTTTATGAATTTACACTGACCTCTAAAACAGGGTGCAGCTGAAGTTGCTGAGTGCTTAGAAACTGATGTCTTGAAGACTCCTGCTTTCTCTGATATCTCAGTTACCCTTTCCTGTTCCTGTAAAGACAACAATTATAGAAAGAAAAAAATATAATTTTCCCACAGTTTTCAGCTGTTGGAGGAATGTTTCTTCTCTGAAAATGAACTTTTGATGGATATGGTTTGTTTTGTTCAATTTAATTACTCTAGATTTATTACCTGTGTGTGTCTCTGCTGATACTAACCTCAGTTTATTGAAGACAATCATATTAATGTCTTCAGTAAGCTAAAATGTAGTACCCATGGATTATCCCGATGTTCACAAAATATATCAAAACATTTTCTTGATTTGTAGACATCTAGCAAGGAAATTAGTGTTTTTATTACTTTAACATAGAGGTATAAAGTTGGTGAAGCTATTAACTTTTACAAAGACATAGTCCCTCATTTTGGATCTCCAAAAGGGTATAATCTGCTAGAATTTATATTAACATAAAATAATATTCTTTTTAAAATATAATTCATCTCCATTCCTTTCTCACGACAATTAGTGCCATCAATGAGCATGCTATTTGCTTAGATATTAAAGTGAAAGGTTGCATTGACCTTCTTGATTTTATTAAATTAAGCTTTTCTCCATTTATCTTACGTATTTACCACAACCAGAGTTTAGAATTAATTACATTTTTTGAAAATTAACTTTAGTGACTTGTAAAAATTTTTGCCATCTCAAGTTATGCATCAACTTTTTATCTTATCTTTCATATGCAAAACCATAATAGCATTATTTTCATTTTTTGTTTGTGACACTTGTGCATTGTACAGTACTACATTGATGCATAACATAAATTTAGGAACACAAGTTCTATTTTTACACAGTGAGTAAATTCGTATTCCGACTTCTTAAAATTTTAATAACAAAACAATATACCAAAGTCTACAAAGCAGTACTTGAATATTTTATTCAAATACTGTGAGAGACACTACTCCGAAAGATTGTTTCCAATGTTTCAACTTTTCCTTTCCAATTTTTTTGGTAACAGTTTAGCTCATATTTAAAATTCTGTTTGTAATTTAAATCTAATTACCTAAATGTGCATATGTTTATATTGACATGGTATGCAGAAAATTGCTGATTTTTTTTTTTTTTTTTTTTTGTTCTGCAAATCAGTTCTGGGCAGTTTAATTCATTTTCCAGAATGAAATTTCTCAGTTTGGTCATGTGTGTACCAGTAAACCAGTAAGGGTATTATGACTCTAAGCTAAACATTTTATTCTTAATTGCTCAGCGTATAAGGTACACAGGGACTTAAACTTGCTTGGAATGTAATCATAAAAATGTATTTTAAACAAGACAGTAGACTTGCTATAACTGCATAGTCTCTGTATTTGAGACACGAAGATAAATATGCATTTTGTGGCCTAAGAAGGAAATAAGAAAAGCCTTTACATGTGCTGTTGTTCACACAGAAAGTAATTTGAAGAACTCTCATTCTATGTGTTAATCAACAGTCAGCAAAACAGACTTGAATATTAAGAAACTTTGCCTTCCTTTGGAGAAAATAATCAGTACCCTTTACTTGGGCCCCAAAGCTTACAGACTAACAGATTTTTTTAGTTTACTAGAGTAAAATATGAAATTTAGTTGCATATAATATTACCCTGGGGAAAATCCTCAGATGTCTTTTTAGCTTTTTCTTCAGAAAACAATAAAAATTCTGTTCTCTTAAAGCTATCTTTACTGATTAACTGAAGAGCATCTTATTAAGAGTTGCATAATAAGGCTTCCTCTACTTAATAAACTTGAGCATTCAACACCTAGCAGCAGGTATAATGTTCTGTGCTTGTACAGCAACAAGCATCAAGTTTGCTGTTTGCATAGCATCAATCATATATTGCATTGCAGTACATTTAAAAATAATCATAATTCTTTCTTCCCAGTATCTGGTCATTGCAGACTGAAGCATTCATAAGAAAAACATAGAGATGAAAATGGACAGCAGGCTGCAGATACACAAAAAAATAAAAAGGCAGGCCTATACAGCTGCCAGGACTCTAGATAGAAACACTCCTTTATTTTCTATTCTGTTTTGAAATTCACAAGAATGTCCATGATTAGTTTCTTTGGCCCCAAGGTGCTGTCCTCAACCTCGTTTGGAATGTTTGCAGCCCATTAAGTGTTTTACTGCAATCTACACAGTAATGATAACACATATATAATACAGAAAGGAGATTAGCTGATGACCTTTCAGCACAGGTTATCATATTCAGAATTTTATGCCCAGGTTTGTGCTTCAATATGACTTTCATGAATAAGAGTCTTGATATCATATCATTGGTTTTATGTGTCTGTGTTACTGAAATTTTAAATTCATATTTGAGGACAGATGTTACTGTTGGTGTACATTAAATGTAGTTGTCATGGTATGAATGCCAGTACACTGATTTGTATTTCACAAAGAAAACTACTCTTGGGAGATGAGATGCAGAGCTAGAGTTCCTACCTTACAGAGGACTTTACATTCTTTCACGAAAAGCATGTAAGGAAGCTTCGCAATTGTAAAGTACAGCCAAGGTTAATGGGTCTACTCAGAACAAATGAGATTAAATGTGCACATACAACAGAGGAAAGATCTGAAAAGAGATTATGTGGAAACTTTTAACCTATGTATTTACTATCTGTTAATAGGGTTAGCTTTCAGTGGGGAGGAAAGGTTTTTCTTAATATTGGGGTTGAATTTGTTAAATACCAGTTAAATTCTTCTGTGAAAAAGGTAGATTTAAAAGGACTAGTATTTAATTTAGTATCCTGGATAGATGTTTTGTATTATCTTTTTCTCTTGAGAAAGGCATTAAGGAACTCTTAAGTCTCATAGCTCACCTGCAAATTAGGTTGGGAATACACATGGCAACTGAAATGAAGCCACCTTTAGGGATGAATACGAAGCTGCTTGAAGTTATTGAACAGCACACTGAAATGTGAAATGACCTGAAGAAAACTGAAGAAAAATTTCTCCAGGCAGAATGTAATTGAAAGACTAGAAAACTGGCCATCATGCTGTGTTCAGCATTTCTCTAAAAATCGGCATGAAAACATACATGGCTAGGGTTCAGAATTTTATCTTTCACTTTTTTAGATCAGGAGATTCATTATAGGTAGGACTTTCCCCTAGAAGATATCAAAACATCACACCTATTTTACAGATAAACAGCAGAAGCACAGTGTCAAGCTTGAAGTCATTTGACAATTGCAGGAACACAGCACACAACAGGTCTGTTCAATACACTGCTCACCACTTGTATTATTTCTTACCTAAAGTTCAGTAAAAGTCCCAGTACCTTCTACCCTCTATCATTATATAACCCTACCAACTTGTAGGAAAAAAATGCCAGACAATGAAACACCAACCTTACAGTCACAGCTTGTCATCTACATACTGCTTCAGCCCAACTTATTTTGCCCCTGTGACTTGGCAAAACTATTGCACCAAGTACTACGACCACACTTCTTAAGATCAGACAGAAAACATATGCAACAACTAGGCAATGTGTTTTTTCAAAAAGACCATTTGCAGTTGCACAGATGTGGCCATTCAGAGAAGGATTATGCTTTTACAAGGTGTCTGTGGAAATGGTTTCAAAAAGAAAAGGCATTTTTCTGGGTTTGTGGAGAGCAAGATCTTGTCACCTGGAAGGGACCAGTGGGCAACCCATTGACTGAAAGACTGCTCACCAGAAATCATTATAAACACAAAATGTTTTTATCTGCACATAGTGATTGGGAAAAGAATATGATTTACAATATTATCTTCAAGAACGGTCCTTCTTTCAGTGGCATGTTTCCTTTTGCCAGCATAGAAATAACCTCTATGAAACTGACTTAAATGCATATTTGAATGATCAGGTCAGGATGACACTATCCCTCTGTTCACACTTCTCTGATGGTTTTCAGGTCTTTGGAATAATATTACTTTCACCTCATTTTGATCAATATGCACTATGCAGAGGAGGAGATACTCCTTCTGTAAGAGACAATATGGTGTTTAGGAAATGATTTTATATTACTTTAAGATGATTTTCAGATGCCTATCCATAATACTTCCTCAACTGCAGTTATCAAAGCAAACCTACTCAAGAAAATACTTCTTGAAACTCTGCGTATGTATATAAAGTGCAGTCGCTGTTTTGACAGAAACTAGCACATATAGAACTAGCTAGAGTACAGTGTATTTGAGCTTAAAGGCAAATGGACAGATATGCTGGAGTAAAGATTTTATAACTAACTGAACCCTGTGTACTTTCCTGAAATGATGATTAATTTCTAACTCATTCTTTCATAGCTCAGTATCTCATGTACAGATTTTTTTTTCTGCTATGGAAGTTTTATCTTGCTTACAGATACCACATAGGACCAGATGTTAAATATCTCCACAGCCGCAGCAGTGACAACTCTACTATCTTCTTTCGCAATAAAAGTTGATGGGTATTTGAAATTCACTACCTTGTCCTATCACTACCTATAAATAGGAAGCCAGTCCATGTCTTTTGCCAAACCCAGCCTCCACAGCTGGGTCTAACGAAGATCTTGCAGGTCTCAGTTTTCATATTTTAGACTTGTGTTCCATATTTTATGACTGTGTGGGAAAGCTGCAATGACTTACTGTGCTTTAACAAGGAACCAGAACACTAGATGCTTCAAAAAAAAATAGATCATTTTTAAAGTGAAGCAAGTATTCAAGTGATTATAATTTGATTTTATTTTACACACCTGAAAACCATTTGTAAGTTGTGATCCTGTTGTGGAGGATACCTCTGTCCTCAACAGAGGGAAATTAATATTTCACTGCATTGATCAGTCTACCATAATATAGGTGCTCAAGATAAGCAGGTTTAATTTCTTTTGCAAGAAGCTGTTCATTTTCTGTTGATACTGAAGCACTCTAGTTATGTAAAATGACTTCCACCCATACTGATTTACAGCATATTTATTTGCAGACTGGTTTTTATCATGTTGACCAAATAAATCCATCTCTTTTCTCCTACTGATGGTTACTTTGGCCGTGATGATTATCCAGCTTCTTTGATAAAGTACATTTTTTAATCTTATATATCAACCTCAAGCTTTCTTCCAGTTATTTGAAATCTATCCACAAACCTGCATGCTACAAATTTTTCTTTCTTTATACCTCACTGACTTATCCTTGAAATCTCATCATAATTTATATTTTAGTCACAAGTTCTGCTCCTGGTAAAAGACAATTGTATAACAATCAGAGTGTTTATTCAATTATAAGGAAATCTTTCATCTCCATTTTTGCAGAAAAAAACCTTTGAACTGCTTTTTCTTACCTGTTCCCACCATTGTCCTAGGGCAAAGACGTAAGCATGTGTGCTCCATATACAACGAATCACAGCGGATTTTTAACATCTGAAGTTACAATTTAGAGATAGAACACTGAACTGTGTCAAAAAGCTTAAGCTATGAAACAAAATTCAATAAGGTTTTTATGCCTTGTGATGACACAAAACACAGAAAACATACCTTCATGTCACTGGAATTTCTCAGTGCTGCCTATTGCTTGCAGTGGTTATGACAGTGGCCCCTAGCCTAACTCGTCTTTACAGGATTGCAAAGGTCATCTTGGAAGCAGACAGGTCCTCTGCATAAAAAAAGTGAAAATCCTATGAATTCTGTGAAGGCAGTATACTGGAGAGCTAGATATTGGACCAATTCAAGCTCCCTGGTCCTGTAACTACCCAGTAAATGCAATGTTCTTCCTTTAGTTTTTCAGCATCTTGAGAGACTAACATCTAGTCCTAGTTCTGCACAGCCCTCTCAAGGTTAAGTATAGAAACAGGAGTGTTCATCATATTTAAATTCACATATAATTCATAATTAGTGAAAAAATGTTTACCAGATGTGCAGTGGTAATTCTGCAGAAAGGTATAATTCCTCACTTCTATCCTTCCTATCATGTATCCAAGCAAGAAAATGCAACTCATTTCCAACCAAGAAAGGAGAATTTTAGCCTTATATACTCGATTTTCTAAACATGCTTTCCTCTAATATTTTCTTTTAAAATTCTCTTTCATGACAATCAATATTTCAAAGGAACTTATCCACACGTAAAAATTTGGAACTTGTGGATTTCTGACAGGTTTACTAATACTAGAGTAGCACACACTAGTTGTATCAAAAGTGTATGTGAGCACAATTCTTTCATTGTATGGCCGCCATTGTGGAGATGTTGCTCATTAAATAAATTAACATCAGACTTCTTAGTATTAAAAAAAATCCCAAACAAATTAACAAAAAAAAAAACAAACTAAGAAAAAAATGTTCATGTTTCTGACATTCCTTCTTTAGAGAACACACAGAGGAATGCACACAAGTAAAGATTGGTGGCTTTTTCTACGCTGCTAAGCAGATAGGACTCTAGAGGAAACTGAAATACACGGGAATGATGAGAAAAAAGACATTAGTCCTACCCTCTTGCTTCATGCAGAGGCACAGAACTTGTCTTTTTACGTGAATAGGTGAAGAATTTTAAGACCAATTGCTGTATACATTACATATGGTGTTACAGCCACAGGGGTAGAGCTGATGTATGCAGATGTATGCTCACCTATGTTTGCATATGTACTCAAGCTTGCTTTAAGGAAAAAAAATAGTTCAAATCAGGTTATAATGGCTCATGAAAACTGATTACACTCAGGAGGACACACGCGATTGCATTTATTTTTTTTTTGCACCTTTTGCACTGTTGCTAATTTAATCTTTACAACTGATTATTCACTTTTCTGCACATGTATTATCTCTAGGAGAATTTTAGGAATTTTCATTAAAAAAGTACATTGTATAGCACATATTAAAGGAATTTTTGAAAAAGACTAGTTGCACACATTCGTTTGGAAGGATTCAAGGATGAAGTCCTACACAGGCAATAAGCTTTCAGCTTCTCCGAACATCAGCATGAATTGATAGTTAAATTCACATATGGGCTCACTACAGCACTAAAGAATAATGAATATTGATTGCAGACTAACTGTAATTGCTTCTCTTCCCTCTCCCAGGAAAGATATTAGGCCATCTGAAAAGAAGATATCAAAATGGATTGAGTCAAATCTACTGAAAAGTATTTTATCACATGTGCTAGGCAAACATACAGTATTGTCATCCCGGTGTCCTTGCTGAGGTTCAGGGTTTCATTCTCTGGAATAGCCTATAAACATTTAACCTACAGTCCGCTGTTGCACCTTCACATTTGCAATCACATAACAGGACGAGTCAGTTAGTAGCCAGTCAGTTCTGCCAACATGATCAGCCTATCATTTGCAGAGACACGAATTTGTCTCTCTATATTTATTTGGGGATTTAATTTGAACAAGTAACTTCATTATAATGAACACAGCTTTTGCATCCCACAGAGAGTCATTATTTGTTGTGCAGACACAACTCTGAATTTGATCATCTCAGGCCTTAACATAATTTAGGATTAAACTTTGTTAATGAAACCAAACTAAGAAGAACATAAGTACATCCTGCGGCTCCACAGAGGTTCCAAATTCAGCCCTGCACTTGCACGTTGGTTTTCTTTTTTCTCTTTCAGGAACTTCAAGACAAAGCAAGCTGTGTTTCTGATTTTCTTCTGCTGACATCAGCAGAGGAGATCCTGAGGAGAAATCAGACCTGATTTTTTGCATTTTTTTCTCCCTCCTTATGTTTGAAATGGTCAACTAACAGATTCATAACAGAAGAAAGGAAAAAATACCCCTAAAATATTTAAATGCAGGACTATCTGCTTTTATGAGCCACTTACACAACTCCATTGAGGGTCTATCCTTTCATCTCTGAATCACTAGGAGTTTTACTATCAGTTTCAGTGAATGCAAGATCAGAATACAAATCCCAGCAACAGAATCAGATATACATTTTCTACAATCACTGTATAATGAGAACAATTATGGCATTCCACTGCATGTAGCTAAGTGATAAAAATGTACGCATTTCTTAAGACGATATTAACTAGCGTTAGGTGTTCATTAACAAAAATCAGGTGATGATAGTGATACATTGCTTATCAGACATTGAAACATGGTTCTTGAGACAGACCTGCTCAGTTTAGCAACATTCTGCTTTGCAAGTGACATTGCTTGTTTCTGCAAATATGCACTAGCAGTTATTTCTGTAATAAACAGAAGAGAAAAAAAGCTTGTCTTAGAAATATGGTCTTCATATTATGCATTCAGCATATGAATAAATATGAATATGAATTCAGCATACAGTGGTATCTGGATTTGCATATTTCTATATTTTTGACTCCTTGCAGAGAAAAGAGTCTGATCAGGTTCAAACACTTAGCATGTTATGCTCCACATGCACTTTTCCATTGTTCATTATATTAAATTGCTGGGGGGAAATATATAAGATACATTAACAAAATATGTTGATAACTTAAATATGAACTTTGAAGATTACTTCTGCCTGCTGCATCTGGATTTGCAGGGTCAGATGAATAGATACAATGAAAAAATGATTCTATTCCTAACTGAAGAGTATTCCCTGTCTTCAAATTCAGTGCTAATCTGATTTGTTTTATTTTTAACACTTTTTAGCAATATCCACAGGGCTTATATTAAGGCAGTTTTACAGCTATTTGTAGCTGAACCACTTCTGCTTCCACTTTTTCAAACTGGATTTTCCAAATCAGAATTTGCATAAATACAGAAAAATAAAATTAACAAATTTAAGAAACAAAGAAACATACCAAGCTGTTTGTTTGTTAGGAACAAAATGATAGCAAATGCCTTTCAGGATATTTCCATAGTAAGATATGTTTGTTTTTCTAAATAAAGAAAAATTAGGGTCAGAGGTGTAAGCTAGAGAAATTGATAAAAACTTTATTTTCTGTGAACAATTATTTTATTCCATGAATTAGCAAGGGTTTTTTTTTCTATTTAAACAAAACAAACAAACAAACCAATCAACAAAAAAAAAAAAAAAAAAAAAACCAAAAAAAACCAAAAAAAAAAAACAAAAAAAA
>JAOEHY010024664.1:4136-15932 GCA_025447955.1 Psilopsiagon aurifrons | reverse complement strand
CAACCTGTGGGAGTTGCATTCTTTCGATTCTCCATGTAGCAAACTGTGTGGCTGATTTACGGCCTAAACCACGACACCCTTATAATTTCTGGATTATCAAAGTAGTATCAGAAGAAAATACTTTTAATTTTTGGAGAAAAAGAGGGAAGAAGATTTGTAGAAAAAGTTTATTAGTGTGCAAGACTTGTGACATCTCACATTTTTGTTCCCAGTACCTTAGTAAAGTAATAGCCAGTTCAACTTTGCCTTCAAAGGTCCAATTTGTATAATCTTTTAATATATACATTGCTTGACATAACAAAATCATAAAGCTCCTACAAGCCTCTTTAGGATTTTGAGTTTATTATATAAGAACCTTACAATCTTCCATGCCAGAAAAGACAGTGAATCTCAAAATAGGCATCTATTTAGATTTACAGAACAGAGTAAAAAAAATGCATTAAGCTTTCCTTGAGAACCTACTGGTCAGCAAATAAAACAAAATTTTCTGATTGCATGCACTACTGCAATAATTTCTTACATCTATTATTGGTATTTAAGGTGCATATATTTTAAATTAAATACTTTATCTCAGATTGAGAGATCTGCTACTAAATACTTATTTAATCTGATACTAAAATATTGACATATCTTTGGGGCAAGAAAATTAAATAATTTAAATACTGTGATATTCTGAAATTTCTGAGGCATCACTGGCATAAAGTTAAAAACCCTAAAATGTGCTGCAAATAACTTCAAAAAAAAATGTACAGCCTTTCTTGTCAAGAAATATCATTATTTGTAACAAAAAGACTGGAGCATTACTTCACTAGTAGCCAGAGAACCTAGAGATATATTTTGATGAACTGTGGTGAGACAATGGCTTGATAAAGATTAAGTGAAATCATCCTTAGGGGGAGGTGTCCCTGCCCATGGCAGGGGGTTGGAACTAGATGATCTTAAGGTCCTTTCCAACCCTAACTATTCTATGATTCTATGATCCTTACAAAAACAATTGTTTTGAATTAAAATATTAAAGAATTGTTGTTAAAAGGTATTTTTTCAGTTTTGTTTCTTAAAATGTAACAGGAATAAAAGGCATAATTACTACACAATTACTACATAAATCAGCTTGCTTACTCACATGGGCATGCCCACCAAAGCAGAAGAGTTCAAAAGCAGAGTACTGACTCACATAAGAACTCAAGCAACCGGAGACAAAAGCACAGGTGAAAATCAATGAAAAAACTGATACTTGTACGTGTTACAACACAGACATACTTAAAGCATGTGGGGTGCAGGCTTGTAATCTCTTTTCAGTCCTATTTCACCATATTGTGCCATGATGATTTCCACAAGATTAAGAGAAAATACCACTTGATTAAAATACGGGTAGTAAGCTTCACCTTCTTAACTAAAGCAGCAAAAGGAAGTCAGGGAAAATGTGGTCCCATTGCTGAATGGGACAAGCAACCTGGTGACAAATGCTAGAGAAAAGGCCAAGGTACTCAATGCCTTCTTTTGCCTCAGTCCTTACTGACAAGATCAGCCTTCAGGAATCCCAGATCTCTGATACCAGATGGAAAACCTGGAGTAAGAAAGATTTTGGCAGAAAATATCAGGTAAAGGAACATTTAAGCAAACTGGACATATATAAATTCATGGTGCTGACAGGTTGCACCATAGAGGGCTGATGAATGTCACTGCATGGACACTCGAGTACTGTGCAGTGTCCAGCTCTGGCCTCCCTAGTCCAAGAGATAGAGACTTAATCTAAATAATGATATAAATCATGAACTAAGAACAAATAATTTGCCATCTTTTGCACAGGGTCAGACGACAACAGATGAACACTGTGTTAACTTGATTATTTCATATCAATGTCACTGCTTAGGGCATTATTTTTTAAAGTACTCTATACTGTTTAAAATCTTTAGCATCAGAATCTAGTTTAAAACAAAGTGCTTTTAAATATATTAGCAAAGCTGACAAAGTACACTAAAAATACATACCTATATGCTTAATAGATAACAATTTTTCATTGCTTAGGAAGGAAAAGGCTCAAGGAAATCTTTCAAATATTCTAGCAGAGAGGAGAAAAATTATTGCTTCAATTGTTCTATAAAAATATGAAAACAAAACCATAGTCTTTGGGCCACACGGAATTAACAAACCAGTATAACTTGCCGGAAGAGTCTTGGGATTCCTCAACTCTGATTCATAAGTTAAAAAAGCCACTTCATTTTAGTAAGTACATGAGTGATGGCTGTAGTTACAGTTACATAAATTAGGCACTCCCCAAATACCATCTGAAACAGCTTTTGGCACTTGCCTGGTGGTTGGTTAAAGAGATAGTAATACTTTTCCCTTGTATTTTCCATATTAGTCTTAGACATACTGGATGGGGGGGACAAGACGACATGGACAAAAGGACACAAACCCCAAACATATCAAAACAGTAAAAAAGACAGAAAGAAACTAATTCTATTAGAACTACTGCTAATAGGATGCTAAAACTGAAACAAGAACTATTCTCAGGGATTAGAAATACTGTTTTGGTTTTTTTTTTGTTAAGTGAAAAGAAGTTAACAAAATCAAAAAATTAAGGCTCAGAAACACTATGACTATGCAGGTATGATCACACCCTATTTCCCATAAAACTATGAAATTATGTAAGAAAATTATAACATACTTAGTACTCAGTACACCATAATCTTACACAGGTATCCTGCATTGTAAATTTGTGAGATACAACAATTCTCTTAATCTATGAATTTCCTCCATTAGAATAGCCTTCTAAAATATTTGGGTTCTTTAAATTCCATATTTTCTTTCTCTTTGTTTCTATTTTTTAACCCATCATGATAAACTGCTGCAGGTGTTTTGATACAGTTGATAAAGTCAGCAAATTGAAAAACAGTCCATTGCAGAAATTATGTAAATCAATAACAAGGTAATAAACAAAGATGATATTTTTCCATGAGTTCATTGAAAATCAAACCAGATGACATGATGCAGCTGATAGGTAAGAGAAGAGCGCACTTTGGGGATCAAACTTTAGCTGAGATTTGGTCACTAGAACACAGCACAACAGTATTGTGTGATATTAAAAATCCCAGACCTCCAGCCAGCAAATTTTACTGTAAGATGGAGAGCAAAAAAAAATAAAAATACAGATCCTGATAACTGTACGTACCACTCACACTTTCATGCAGTGCTGGCTTAATAGCCTTCCTCTAAATACTGCAGTTATTTATGAATGACCACTTTTGTGGAGATATGCTTCAACTAAAGCCCTAAATTCCCTAATGCTCTTTTAGGACTTGCAAGTACTGCATGAAGTGCTGCTCTTGAAGATTAAAACAGCTACTTGCCTAATTTAGCCAAACTGGAAGATACATGGTTTCCACTGCAAAAGCACATGAACAATACATCAAATAAAGCACTAAATTCCTTGTTTACATTTTTCCACTAAACCTGATTTACTGATCTGGAGTGATCATATTCTGTGTGAAATGTGAAAGAGAAATTATCTTTTCAAAAGGAAAAAACTGTTTCCTGATAGAAAAAAGTAGATGAATTATGACTTTCAGGAATTACTTGCATTATTCCTTATCTTACACCTTCCTATTCTAATCAAAGAGTATGGAACAGGGTTCTGTACAAGAAAACTGTATTTAAAAACTCAGCTGGCTTACATTATGTGACCAAACTCTCACCTCCTCTCTTTTCAGCACCCATTAGGACTTAGGCTTTCTCTTCACTAATCCTACGCTCTTCTATAGATACAATTTCTACTTTTATATGACATATGTGTCTTCCTATTTTTAAGTGTCCTTCCACATGCATTAACTGCATGCTCCAACTACAAAAATAAAACCCTTCAACCACCTTTTAAGCTTTATCTATGAAATACCATCTACACCACTTTACAGTTCCAGCACTCTACTGAATCCCCTTGAGAACTTTGCACCATTCCTAGTCACATACTTCATTTCTTCTTACATCTAAGATTTTGACAAGTCCTATTGACACCTAACAGCATCTGCAGAATTCCTCTACATTCCAGTCACAGATTTGGGCTTATTTCCTACTTCAATTAATCTAGTCTTTAAGGCCATTCTGCTGACCAAACATGCTCCTTAAATCCATTTGTCATTTCACTGCCTCCAAAATTTGGCCTTTCATCTCATAATTCACTCATACTACATCTCTTCTTACATCCCTTCACCAGATAGCAATTTTCAGATTCTAACTTTCATACTCTGTGTTTGCATGACTGATATTATCATCTAGTTCCATCTGGCTTTCATATTTCCTAGGCACAGACTTCCTCTTCATTCCAGTCATAGAATTTGTGTTTATTGTTAAATTTTCACTCAAGGTTGTTAAAAAGTATACAGTGCAATAAGGAAAAAAAAAATTAATAGGCATAATATGCCTATACATGTGTCTGAGAAAGATCTTTACCCAGTGTAGATAAAAATCCATATAAATAAAATATCCTGTTTTCTTGAATCCCATATGGGACAAAAATTTTGTGGATATTTTCAGTTGCAAAAGCATGACAGCAATTTTCATTGGTTTTTAGTTACCTGACAAGACAACTTCAACTAGGTCTCCTTCTTGGATATCTGCAGCTGATTTCACCAACTGGAGAATGTTTTCAGAAGTAGGGTCATGGCGGAAGAGCAGAATTTTGTCATACATTCCATAGAAACCACATTCTGGGAACTGCAAATGCAAATGCAAACCCATGAGAATTTACACATTGTAAAATACGTAAAGTTGATATATTTAATTAAATTTTGAGGGCAGACTAGACTAGACCCTCCTGGAGCAGGTGTTTGGACTAGATGACCTAAGGACCTCCCTTCCAGTCTCTATAATTCTATGATCTCTCCCCAGATTACTGCCCAAAAGATGACTTGTCAGAAGAAATATTTTTCAGCTCTAGCCAAGATGCAATACCTAAATCATAGCTCATTAGGAAATACCAATTTCTTGAGACTAGACACATAAAACAGTATCTCCAAACATAATCAAAGAAGTTGGAGCTTTGAAACCAGATTAAATCCTGTTTAAATTAAAAAAGATGTTTAAAAACTCAGAGGCTATAAACATGAGATTATTATCTAAGCAACAGTTTTTTTCACGTTTGGGTGCTTGTTTTTATTTCCTGCAGCACAATTTTTTTCATGCTCCCAGCTTAAAGATTTTGTGTTGAAAACACTGCCAAAAAAACCTGTTTTTCTGATAAAATTCAATTTAACATCACTGGACTACTCCATGTATTATTTCAGAACCTTATCAATATGTAGTGAATGAAACATAATAAGCATAGTTCAGGAGATAAATCAGCAGGTTTTGAGGTTATAATGACTTTGAAAATGATGCAGAATAGAAGGAACCCAACAAAAAGTACTTTAGAACAATATATTTATTAAAGATTATTGGAAGCTTTGGAATCTATCCAAGTATCCCAGTTATGGGTTTTTTTAAGCTTCAAAGCATGTACTGAAGACAGACACAAAATGTTCAGATCCCTGGTTTGAATGAAACGCATTTAATTCTCTGAAGTTTTGTCTTTCTTATTCCAGATTATAGCATAAGCACCAAACCACTGCTAATTTTTGTTTGGACAGATTACCTGTTAGGAAACCAAAAAAATAAAAATTGCTGTATCTAGTTATTCATACAGGTTTTACACTGAACAGAAACAATTACCAGAAACATAAACATTCTCACAGAGTATTTGCAAAATTTTCCTATAGTGAATGTGTTGAAAAATGTATAATTTTTTTCACGTGCATTGTTCACACATTAAAAATCCTAACTGGATCAGTTATCTGTACGGTGTACTACTTCTGTGAACACCTTTATCATCAACTAATTATGAATGGGAAAAGTTGTCAAGCTATTGCCAAACCTTGAGTAGGCTGACACCGACATCAACACATGTACTTCTAAACAAGCATTACAATTACAAATCTAGAAGAGATACATATTCGTAAATCTTTCCTAGTAATCAGTTAACCATTCATATTCACAGCCTCAGCTGAATGATAAATAACATTAATAAAGATGAATACTGAATTTTTGTTCATTTAAAATAAAATTGTCATATAAGCCACACTGCTAATGGAGTTGTTGGCCTGCCAAAAGTTATATTTTGCCATGAAATAACCAATGAAGTAATGAAATGCCGACATATTTGGATGATTTCACTGTGCAGGCACCTTTTACTTGCTTCATACTCTCCTTAGAAAAGTGCCTTTTCCCAGGAAGCCAGGAACCATTCTTAATCATTCACAGGCATTATTACTCACTATAACTTAAACTGTTAGTGCTCTTTTTATATTCCCAGTCCATTTTCTCTTTTCAAATTAGCTTTATTTCTTTTACCTAGAAAAGTATGTTCTACCTAGAAAAATTACGTGCTGTAAAACATGTATTATATATGTCTGCATAAATAGGTTATTTTGAGTTATCATTTATTATATTCCCTAGAGAAAAATAAATTAAATCACAACATTTTTTTTTTATTGTATATAAGAATTATCTTCTGGAGTCAAGTTAGTTTTCCCCAGATAAACTATTCTCAGGCCAAGAAAATAATTTTGATGGTATGAGTCTCCAAACATCATATAAGGACCAACTGCTGCGACAGTGACAAAAATATTCCTTCAGCTAAGATTATTCCTGCCAACAATAATGTTGATTTGCACAAACAAAAGTGAACAAAAAAGTAGCCATATTGCTTGGTACTTGAACACTATAAATAGCATTTATTTTTGCCAAATACAGGACAAATAGGAAATATATATACACCAAACTACCTAAAAGCTAATTAAAGCTAAGCTAACTAAGAACTAACTAAACCCAATGGATCTAAATTTACAGCAGTAATAAAACCCATTGTTTCAGTAAAACAGCTGTTTAAAGTGAAATTGCCATTAGTAAAGTGTTCATTGCAACTGCTATAATGAGAAAATGCATTATTTCTGATTATTTTAGAATCAGAAGAGTAGGAAACTGTTTACATGTGGTTCAGAAATAGGATCTACTTCTGGATACTTAACAAGTCTCGAGACATCACAACTGTCCATATATGCAATGTTTGCCTACTCCAAGTGTGAAATAAAATGTATCATCTTAAACTGCTTCCAGTGGTTTAATATAGGGTACATTAGTTTACAAATGAAACAAGATAAATAAGCTTTACAGCACAACGACTTGTTAAACTGCCACAGTTTAGTTGTGTATTTCAAGTGTGTTCCCTCTCCCTTTTTTTAGAAACAGAAACATCAGCTCTCTAACATGGTTTATATCACTTACAAACAATTCTGCATCCCAGATTTGTAATTCACCAGAACTTCTGTATTAATACAAGTCTATCCCCATCTTGATGTTATTTATTAGATACTTTCCAGACTAAAGAGAATACAGCGAACTTCTAAGACACCTGAAACTACAAAACACATTCAGTCTAAGAATGGAAGATTCAGTGTATCTGAAGATAAGCTGAAAATTTGCCATAGACACTGAAGTTCTGGAAAAGCTAAGAGTATTTTTTCATAAAACCACTTAGGAAAAAAAAAAAAAAACCCAAAACAAAACAACCCAGAAGAAAATACAGATAAGAAGGAATGAAATTACCATTGAAGAGACTATCCAATGTGCAATGCGAATCCTTTAAAGAGTCTTATTTCTATTTTTCAAATTTGTACTTTCAATTTTGCTACCTAAGGTCAATTTATGAGAGATGTGTAAGATCATTAAGATATAGGAAATATTCTCCATAAAAAGGAAGGTTCTCTAGCCTAGATACAATGCAGTCCCTGTGTGGGATGCAGGCATAAATGGCTGAAGTCTTTAAATGCTGACAACAATAAGGAAGGGAATAATCTGTTTCTCCTCTACACAGAACATTAAGGATTAGCAGATAAAAAACACATGAAGAGGTACGTTACAAGGAATTAAGACTGGAGGCAAGGAAAGCCTTGCAAAGTTGAAAATTTGAAAAAGTATTCTGATTGTTTGCCTAAGAAAGGGAATCTCTATTACTGGAGGGATTTTTATCGTTTGCCTAAGAAAGGGAATCCCTATTACTAGAGGGATTTTTAACAGACAAGTTAAACTAAGGTCAGGAATCTGAAATCTGATCTTTCTGTGTTGGGATAGAAGCATAAAGTAGATAACCTCATATAACCTAACAATCAGGGGACTGAAAAAATACATTACCTAGTACAAATGGGGACAGTTTTGATAAAGAGCATGACTAAATGTGTATTACTAATTTTTACATATTTACGCACTTATTAAGCAGAATCATATAATCACTAGGGTTGGAAAGGACCTTAAAGACCACCTAGTTCCAAAAGATCCGGTTCCAACCAATTTACTAAACCAAAGGTAACTGACAGAAGACTTTAATTTTTTTAATTAAATTATTAACTATCCTTAGAAGATGCATGTACAACTATTAGCTTTACTATAAGAACAGTTAAAGTTGTCCAGCCTTGATATAAAGTTGCCATACATTATTATGTTTATGTCAGTGCAACAGACTTACAGGGGAAGCACTGTATCGTTCCCTCAATCTGTATTACCAATAAGCAGTCTGTAAGGTACCAGAGGTACCAAAAAGATATTATCATGCATGGCTCGTAAACTGCTGCAAAAGTAGTATCACATATACACAAGTACTATTCTCAATGCAAGCTATTATCTAATCTATCTAACGTGAAAAAGGAAATACATCATGTTTTCATCATACTGACAATGACATATAAAAAATATTTCACTGTTCCCATGAAGAAACAAAATTCTGGCAATAAAACTGACCCTTTACCAGGCTTAAAACTTCAAAATCTGGATTCTGCATACTGTAAAGCTGCACTAAACTGACTTACAATTTGACTATACAGATCACTATGACTATTTATAAAGCACACACACGTAAGTGTAAAACAGTATTCATGTAGACAAATATAAAATTATGTCAAAGTAGAATCAAATTGAGGTCAGACAGCGTGATGAGGAAAATTTATAATTCAGAGATCATCTCCATTTCAAAGTCAGTTTCACAGATGACAAAAAGGGACTGCTGTTAAGTTTTAGCAAGACAATGTTTCAGGATCAAGCTGCAAGTTATTTTTTTACTTGTCCACTTTAAAATGGAAAACAAAATATTCTCTAACAAGACAGCGTACATTAGTGTTGCTTGCAGTGATTACAACTGCATTACAATTCTGAATACAATCCATGTATTGCTGGGTAACAGTGATTTAAATTTATTAGTTTATCAGTGTTTAAACTATCAATATTTACTGAATGTAGATGCAGAGATCATTCACAGACTGAATACTACTTTAGTACTACTTTTAATCATTCACATCTCCACAAGAAATAAAATGTATATATATCCCTTTCAAGAGGTGTGATTACCCTAAGGTTTACTTCTAAAAATATCAACAACAAAGACCTACATGTCAGTTTTGAGCATTCTCACTCTTGCTTTTTCAGCAATATGTTATGCCAAGAGTTTCTCCTTAGATGTTACCACAACAGAAGCATAGTATTTGGGTAAAGCATACCAGACATTCATTCCAAACACTGAGCCTTAAAAAAAAAGCTGTGTAAACATACATACAAAAGCCGTTTTATATGATATTGTAGCAGCTCTTATGGTAAAAATAGGAAACCCTACTAACATCTGAAGTCACTGATAAGCAGGCTGAAGTTGTGTGTTTTTTCATTTCCTGAATATATCAGGTAACCGTTACCTACCCATTAGCCTTAAAAATCACTTTTCAGATGAAAAACACCTGCTGATCAGGATCTCAAGAAATAGTTTCCTATTGCCCAGCTTGTGGGCACTATGGCAGCAGATTACACGTAAAACATTCGGGGTGAAAAAAGGCTAGGAACTAACTTTTCCTCACCACATATCAAAGCAGAAGCAATCATTGAAGTGTTTTTACCACGAGCAACTGTAACCATCTCAAGAAAATTCACGAAAATATTTCACCAATAATTGTATAGAAGCAAAATAAATAAGTAAATTCTGGATTTTCATTTTAAAAGACTTCAACTGATGCTAGAAAAAAAAAAAAAGAAACCAAATGCAGACTCATATAAAATTTCACTAAAACTTACGAAGTATTCAGTAATTTATTTAATCCATTATCCATTGTATCAGCCAGTAAATTCAATGCCATACATGCAGACACAAGCTGGACTACGTACATCCAGAACTGTGCTGCCTTATTAAGGATTGTTCTCAATACAAGGATGAAAGACAAACTGCTGATAAAAAAGGGGACATTTAAAACTCTATCCAGTTACTGTAATAATCAAATGGTTTTATTATTAAAGAGACAGAACTTTAAAACACCTAATGTATCTAAATTTTAACATATAACCAATATTAATTGGGATCTCATCAATAATTCATTGATAATAATCATATTCAGTTATCTGAACTGAGAATGTATTCTGCCTCTCACTGCAGCAGAAAGTTTATTTTATTAAATTTCTATTAGAAATGTAGCTAATATCTAATTTAAATTAACTAAAAGGAAAAGTGAAACTGTCTAGGATGAGACAACTCACTGAACAGTTTGGTTTAATAATTACGTGTTTGGAAGATTAGCATAGTAGATATCTCAAATGAAAATCTGAGAAGAAATTAATTTTCTCCATATAAAGAACTTTATCTGGAACAGCTGGAAAATGCTGATGCTGGTTTACACTTACTAATGTAATCCAACAGTTAACAAAGCCTATTGTTGTGACGATTTTGGAAAGTTCCCAATGAATGGAAAAAGGGAAATATAACTCCCATTTTAAAGAAGGGGAAAATGAATGACCCAGGGAACTACAGACCAGTCAGCCTCACCTCTGAGCCTGGCAAAATCTTAGAGCAGATTCTCCTGGAAGCCATGCTGAGGCCCATGAAAAACAACAAGGTGCTTGGTGACAGCCAGCATGGCTTCACTAAGGGGAAATCCTGCCTGACCAATCTGGTGGCCTTCTGTGATGGGGCTACAGAACTGATGGACAGGGATAAAGCAGTAGATGTCACCTACCTGGGCTTGTGCAAAGCGTCTCATATTGTCCCACATGACATCCTCGTCTCTAAATTGGATTTGATAGGTGGATCACTCAATGGATAAAGAACTGGCTGGATGGCTGCACACAAAGAGTTGCGCTCAGTGGCTCAATGCCCAGCTGTAGATCAGTAACGAGTGGTGTCCCTCAGGGATGGGTGTTGGGACCGATCTTGTTCAACTTGTTCAACATCTTTGCTGGTGACATGGACAGTGGGATTGAGTGCGCCCTCAGCAAGTTTGCTGACGACACCAAGCTGGGTGGTTGGGTTGATACACTGGGGGGAAGGAATGCCATCCAGAGGGACCTTGACATGCTTGTGAGGTGGGCCGATGCCAACCTTAGGAAGTTTAACCATGACAAGTACAAGGTCCTACACCTGGGTTGGAGCAATCCCAGGCACAGCTACAGGTTGGGTGGAGAAGAGATTGAGAGCAGCCCTGTGGAGAAGGACTTGGGGGTGTTAGTCAATGAGAAAATGCACATGAGCCAGCAGTGTGTGCTCACAGCCCAGAAAGCCAACCGCATCCTGGGCTGCATCAAAAGGAGCATGACCAGCAGGTCAAGGGAGGTGATCCTGCCCCCCTACTCTGCTCTCGTGAGACCTCACTTGGAGTACTGTGTACAGTTCTGGTGTCCTCAACATAAAAAAGACATGGAACTGTTGGAACAAGTGCAGAGGAGGGCCACGAGGATGATCAG
>JAOEHY010024659.1:0-14090 GCA_025447955.1 Psilopsiagon aurifrons | reverse complement strand
CTACAGTGGGCCCAGGGTCTTCATTCTCACAGTCCCTGCGTCTGCCTTCCAAGACTTGGGTAGTGTGGTCAGAGCATTTGCTGGTAAAGACTGAGGCAATGAAGTCATTAAGAACCTCAGCCTTCTCCAAATCCAGGGTAGTCAGGTCTGCCAATAGGTTCTGGTGAGGGTGCACATTGTCCCTAGCCTGTTTTTATTTGCAGTGTACCTATAGAATCCCTTCCTGTTGTCCTTAACATCCCTAGTCAAGTTTAATTCTAAATGGGCCTTAGCTTTCCTAACCTGGTCCCTACCTTGTCGGACAACATCCTTGCATTCTTCCTAGGCTGCCTGTCCCTGCTTCCACCTTTTATAAGCCTCTTTTTTCCTTCAAATTTTCCTCATCAGCTCCTTCTCCATCCAAGGAGGTCTCCTGTCCCTCCTGCCCCACTTCCTTCTAGTAGGGATGTATTGCTCCTGAGCATGCAGCAGGTGATCTTTGAATACCAACCAATAGTCTTGGGCCCCCCTGCCCTCTAGGGCTATATCCCATAGAACCTTACTAAGCAGCTTCCTGAAGAGGCCAAAGTCCGCTCTCTTGAAGTCCAGGGCAGTGAGTTTGCTGCACGCTCTTCTCACTGTCCTGAAGATCTCGAATTCGATCATCTCATGATCGCTGCAATCAAGCCTGCCGTGGGGCGTCAGATTTCCAACCAGCCCTTCTCTGTTGGTGAGCATGAGGTCAAGCATGGCACCTCTCCTTGTCGGCTCCTCTATTACTTGCAGAAGGAAGCTGTCTTCCACACAATCGAGGAGCTTCCTGGATTGCTTGTGCAGGGTCGTAGCATCCCTCCAACAGCTATCAGGGTGTTTGAAGTCCCCCATGAGAGCAAGGGCCTGTGAGTATGAGGCTGTTACTATCTGTCTATAGAGTGCTTCATCCACCTGAGCCCTCTTGGTCAGGCAGTCTTTAACAGATGTGTTTGTTCAACAGGTTTCAGTGAAATAACATATGCAGGTGATTAAGTCTCTTGAAAATGCTCATGCGCACTTATTGTCTAAATGAGCTGAAATGAGGGGGGATTAATTATATATTTTAATGTTTTTTTAGGAATAAGACATCAAACAATATAAAACACAGAGCCAGGGAAGTTTTCAACACTATCATTAGCTCTACGGTAATTACTATTAGTAGCAAAAAAGCAGAAAAAGTCCCTTTTATTTGTGTCACACTATTGAATCCTTCTTTGCTGATGGGTGCATTTTTTTAGTATCTCACCAGGGATATTCTCTGTGTATATTTTGAAGTTAAAAACTTCAGACGTTTCAAAGCTATGGAAAAAACAGCTCTTGTGAGGCTAGTAGGATGCTTCTCTTGTAGCCCTGTTGGATATCTAACCAGCAGCTAACAGTGAGCTATCTGTTTGGTATGCATGGAGTGTTAGTTACTGCTAGTTCATATTATGTTTGTGTTAAATATTTGCATATGAATTTTCATTGTAGGGGTGTTTTATTTTTTACTAGTTTTAAATGGAAATAGATAGTTCCTTCATCAGAGAGGTGTTTTTTTTTTTTTAATAATTCAGGTTTTTTCATAACAGTTTTATTTGTTGCTCAATAAATAGGGACCTGATGTGAAAATTGAAAAGCTTCTAACTTGCTGTCTTGCAGCAAGAACACGGAATGAAAAAAATAATCATAGTTTATTATGCTTAGCTAATAGAAACTGAAATATAGCTGGTAATTGTAAATACTACTTTGAGTATGTATTGTTGCTCAAATTTAAAATTGGGATGCTTAATAATAACAACAGTGTGCTTTCCTTTTAATGAAATGTTGAATATGTAATTTTGTGACTAGAAAGGCCTCTGAAATGAAAATAAGAATTTACTCAGAACTAAGTTTGCAAAATAAAGAGAACTTAAGCCAAGACCATCATTGTTGGAGCCAAGCCTTTCAGAAACTTAGCAGATTTTAGGATGTTAAGCACAACCTGAGTTCTGCTCAGATTAGTTGAATTAAACACATTTTTGATAGTGTAAAGTGTTTTATATCTTTCTGTATTAAGAAGTGTTGTCAACATGCACAGTTGCGGTTGGGTGAGAAGATCATTGTAGTTCCAGCTGCAGCTATTCTAATTCTTCGGCCTGCCTGCTGTCCTGTTACTTTATAAAGCATTATTATTTACAGCTGACAGAACTGAGATGTAATTCCCCATCAGAAACATTCTTTTCTTTCATGAGTATTACTGAATGCACATCTGCTCTGCTTTCTTCTTTGGTTACAATTCTGTCGCTTTTATACAGCTGCATCTTGGACCTGAAGTGGCTCTGTAATGTGTTCTGCATCTTGAAAAGGAGCCTTTGGTGCAGTTGGGCATCATTACATCCTGTTGTATGGAGCATGCTTATTAAACCTGTAGGTGCTTCAAAGAAGCAAAATGTTTCCTATGTTTTCTGCTTCTACCAGTCTCCGTGTAGTATAACTGGCTTTCCCCCAAGTCTCTCGTTGCCATATGAGCCCTGTTACTGCCACTAGACGCAGAGCTGTGTGTTCAAAGTAATGACTAGCAGGAGTGCAGCCATCAGCAGTTTTTCCTGCTAGCTGCTAGACTGCAGCTTGAAATGGCGTTCCCAAAAAAGCAGAAGTATGACAAGCGAGCAGTAGGAACCTGTAAGTTTGACCCTAGATCTGACAACTGTAGCTTATATTTTTTGGCTTGCAGTGTGCTCTTACGACAGAAAAGCAGACAAGCAGTCCTGGAATACCTGGATACTTTCACTACACTGAGGGATATTCAACTAAAAGGATTTATGGTTGTTTTCAAAAAAGTTCAGAGCCATGCAAAATCAGTGATTTACAATGGAAGCATCTTAAAACCAGAATGAACAAAAAAAATCAGAATATGCTTTTTTTGGACAGTAGACTGTTAAAACCAATCTGCGTATGAGAGAGTACTTGAACTGAAAGTCAGCTTTTCCCCATAAACTGTTGCTGATGAAAGCCTCTTTGGGGTTGCAAGACAGTACTCACTGAGGGGTGCTGCCCAGGAGCTGCAAGCCCTGTGTGATTTAGCTGTGCCAGAAAGAGCCCTCTTTTATAGACGCTGTTACACAGACAATTAAGGGCTTTTCACGGTACAGCTTGTTCTACCTTCTGCTTTCTTTTTAATCCATTAGACCCAGAAGCATCAGCAAAAGCAGTTTTGCCAGCATAGGTTATAGCCGCTCTGAGTGCAGTTGAGTGATGTATTATCAGAGTGCATCAAGTGTCAGGGTGCCCTGAGCCAACAGTAGTTCTGCATTTTTCCTAGTAATGTAGTATTATAGTAGTTGTGTGCTTTTTTGAGGTAGTAAGACAGCACAGGTTTATCATATGTTTCCAGTAAGTCACTCGAATCATCCGACTTGCTATAAATGTGCAGTAGATCTACTTACTAGGCAGGGAGGGTATAATGCATATGTCTCTTAACAATCCTAGTTGCAAGTTCTGACGTAGCTGCTCCTTCTTAATGTCATCTATTATGTTACTTTCTTCCCCGCACCACCTACTGTTGCGTAGGATGGAATTAACCTTGAGATGACAGAGCAGGAACATTTTAATCAAGGTATTAGTGAAACATTGTGAAGCCTGTCCATTCCTGGGGTGGATTTTGATTAGTGTGATCACTCATTTCCCCTGAGAGAGCAGCACTTTTTGCAGATAGTCACATACGTGCATTTTTTAAGGAGGTTTGTCTTTATGCAGGGTCACTCATGATGTGGCTTCCATTGTTCTCTGTTTACCCTATATAAATCTACTTAAGGTGATTGCTTTTTCTGTAGTATTTCAGTTTTTTATTCATTTACCTTTTTTTTTCTACTAGTGCATGCAGGCTTTGTTCAGCCTTGTAATGCAGTTTCACCAAAGACTTTGAGCACAATTTTTTTATAGAACTGAGGGCTTTACCATGAAAGACCCATCAAAAAACTAATTTACAGATGTTGGGAGAGGTGACCTCATGGATACTCCCTGTATTTGGAAGAAGGTAGTTGACATTTTCACTGTTTGAAGCATATGTCCATTTATGTTTCAGTAAATAACTCTTCTATACTGGAGGATACTGCTGAAAAAGTATATGGAAAGATTAAAAGATTTTCGTTTATGACAACTGTTCTGTGCAGATGAATGACTGTCTTCTTCTAGGTCATTCATGTAGAAGCTGTTTCTTCACAAAGATAGATGCAGACAAAAGCCTGAAATAGTATATTTCACTAGCAGAACTTAGTGCAAGGATAGGTAGAAAGAAGGGAAATGGAAAGAAACCTTGACTTTCCATTTTAGGCACTGAAAAGAGCCAGGATTTGTTAGGAATTTACCTCGCAAACTCCATGGCTGTGGTCGTTACTGTCAACTGTGGGAGTTTTTATGGAGGGAGTTAATGTAATTCTGGGTTTGGGTGGGTTGGTGTAGGTTGAAGTATCTGATCATAGTTGGCTCCAAGCATAGTAAGGGTTTGAAATTTAGTTTTTATAGTATGTTGAATTAAAGAATAAAACTCTCTGGAATAATGTGGCAGTTACTTTGGCCAAGGGGAACCTGCTTTGATGGTTGTCATGCTTCTACAGCTTTCATCTTTGTTAGGTTACAAAGTTAAAAAATTATTTTAGTTCAAGAGTGAGCAGTTTTTTTGCTGTTCTGTGGATGTCCTGAGACTAATCTGAGCTTTGTAAAGATGTTTTAAGTAGCAAGAGTTTTCTGGATAGATATTTTTTTTTTCTGTTGTTTGCTTAAATACAACAAGCTAAAGTACATTGTGGCATAATTTTTGTCTGTATTCAGCAGTGGCTTAATAAAGGTCTGAATAGAAAGTGAGGAGGTTTTGTTCTTAAATAAGTGGTTAGTAAGTTAATTTCAGGTAAGCAAGCCTTCATTTCTAATCAGGCTGTTGGCAAACTGATGCTGGTACCACACTGTGCTCTGTCTACAAAGCAAATGTAAGACAGAAAAATAAGCTCTAGAATCTCTTTAGGGGATATTCATGTTAATGTTGAGTTCAAGAATACTTTCTAAACTCAAAGAATTTTACACAGAAAAATCCTTAATAGTGTAGGCAGCAGGGGAGGAGTAGGGAATATAAAATTCATTATTGCTATTAATGTTCCTGAAAGTGTTTCATATTACCTTAGGCTTTAATTCTGTACCGTACTCTTCCATATCACTGTGATTTTTGAGTTCTGTAGTCTGCTGCTGGTTTTGCTTTTCTTGCTCAAAAATTTTCGTACTTCCAGAGAAGAACTCTTTAAAGCCTGTGGGTTTATCTTCATCCTGCTGAAAGATGCTCATTTTCTAATTTATATCCTGAATAGCATGTACAACTCCTGTGATGGGTTCTACAATCCATGCTGTGGTCCAGACTGAAACATTTTTGTAGTTTACTGGTGTGTAAATGTGCCTGTATGTGTTCCAGTCACCTCTAAGTGAGTGATATCTGAAGTCACTCCACATGTGTTAGGTGCCTTGGAGAGCTGTCAAAAGGAGAAAGTGCCATGTGTTAATCATTTGCTGACTGAGTAAATAGCTATTCTTCTAAAGGGAATATCTTTCTCCTAAAAAGCAATAGAAAAAATTGTTTACTAAAGTAGAGACATTAATATTAAATTAATCAGCCAGTACTGATAGTCTTTCTAAGGTATGAACTATTGGATACTCAGAAGAGACTCCGATGTAGAAAATTACAGTGAAATTTAGGACCTTATGTTCATCAAATTTCCCATCTTTCTTTTTCACAGTATCTAAATCTGAGCACCTGTGCAGCCTTATTGTCAAGACTGCTCAAATACTTATTGTCTGCTTTTCATCCACATTGTTTGGCATTATCTTCCATTTCACTGTCTGCAGTTTACTATAGACAGTGTCTTTAATGTTTTCATTGTCAATGCAGTCCAGTGTGAGGAAAGATGAATTATTAGGTGGTTAATATTCTCAAAGGGATGTTAATATTCTCAAACAGATGTGTTAGTTTCCCTGAACTTCCCAGTGTTGTAGTTTGAAATAAAAGGTTATCTTTACTCACTATATTCCTGTGTTCTACAAAGCTTCTTTAGCAGATAAGTCCATCTTTCTTCTGATTGCAGGAAATGAATGGAGTTCTAAAGAACATGCTTTCAGAGTGGTTCTCAACAGGATTCCTGAACTTGGAAAGGGTTACTTGGCAATCACCTTGTGAAGTACTACAGAAAATCAGTGAGTAAGTGCTAAAAGTTGCAAATGCTCAATGGAAAGGTTATTAAATGCTTGTGACTGCACAGATTCACTATTTTCAGCATACCGAAAGGCAAAATATAAGTGAGAAATAGTTGCATTTTGCATGCTACAGAGCACACTGTTTAAAACCAAATTAAGGAAACAGGGAAGGGGATCATTTGTCACATAATTTGATCTTTCAGCTCACATACTGCCCTTGTAGTCTGCTGTCTTTTCTTCCAACCTTCTCAGACACTTTTCACACTTCCCCTTGTAATTGTGTTCAGTTTCTTACAAGGATTTAGTCATCTCAGTCGAATATTTTATAGTGAATAGAAAGTGGAGGTAAAATCTCAGATTTGTGATAAGCATATCGCAAAGAACACTAGAGAGAGTGGGTGTGCAGTGCACCTTTACCATCTTCTTTGTCACAGTTTGCTGATGAATTTGGCTTTTTTCACTTATGCCCTGATTCTCCTTTTTTTGTCACTGACATCAGTGGGAGAACTACTGAGCTTGTAGGGCTGGCAGCTGATCCCTATTTCTAAATGGAAAAAATACATAATTTTACTTTGTTTTTATTTTCTCATTGAGTTCTGAAGCTGTGCATCCTGTTAGAAACTGGGTTGATATGAAGCGTCGAGTTGGGTCATATAGAAGATGCTACTTTTTTTCTCACTGTGCAATCCCAGGAGAACCACTGATAGTCTTGCATGTTGCACTAACCAGTGATATCTCCGACAGCATCCAGGTACAGTCACTGATGGATTTAGTAGACAGGAAAGTGCTCTAATTGCAATGTGCTTCTTTTAAAGTCCATAATTCCTTATAATTTAGGAATATTTGGGTTTGATTGATTTTTTTGAAGAGATGAAAGAGTTGACATTTAAAAATTACAGGATTATTCTGTCTATCTCCCATATTATGTAAGTTGACATTTTGGGGGTTTGCTCAAGGGCAAGAATAATAAGATATATGTAAGAAAAGAGAGCAATTGAGATTAATACTTCAAAGCTGTAGTGATTACTTCTCAAAGTTTTAAACCACATAACAGTTATTTCGTGCACTTGCTAATGGATAAGCAGCTCTTCTTTATACTTTTTTATTAGATTTTTGTTGTTTCTCACAGAGAATGATGAATAAACAGTGGGGAAACGTGTTAACAGGCTTGCAGGTTAAAAAGAAAGGCCCTCTTCTCCGTAATGATGGTAATAACTACTACTTTTTTTTTCATTCTCATTTTCCTAGGCCATAGTGAAAGAGGTGCCACCTTTAGAAACAGAAGATGCAGACAAAATTACAACGGCAATTTTCTATTCAATCAGTTTGACTCAGCAGGGACTGCAAGGTGTGGAACTTGGGACTTACCTCATCAAGCGGGTTGTAAAAGAGCTGCAGGTACGTGTGGCAGAGTGTATTTAACGTACTGTTTGGCCAACCTGCTCCCCTCGCATTGCTGTTTTAATTTCCATTTTGTGTCATTGCTCAAGGCAAGGAACTGCTAGGTCTTCCCCAACACTTGCAGCTTCTTACCAGATCAGCCTTTGAAGATGTGTAAATAATGCTTGGAAGAGCATCTGCTATTGGTGAATGTCTACCGCATGTAAATACTGTTGCATAGGTGGTATGTACTGTGTGAATTACTTGTGTTTGCCCAATCATATGCATAGGTTGATGAAAAATCAAATTTAGTACATTTCTGTTGAAGATAGCTTTCATATAGCTGTATTTTGCAATGTAGTGTATTATAAGGTTCACTACCGTCTCTCAGTTGAGTGAGTGAAGCCTGCAGCCAGGCTTCTTTCCAGGCCCTGATCAGTGTCTCTTTTCGATGTACCTGACTGTTCCTTTTTCAGAATCAAACAACTTCTCCAGTAAGAAAAGTATTTCCTGTATATTAATTAATTGTTTTTTCTTGTTTGTTATATTGAGTTGCCCCTGGTTATGTATATAATTTTCATGCTTGCCTTGAATATGTCTATTTAAAAACAAGACAACCGATCTGACAAAAAAAAAAAAAAACAAAAAAAAACCACCAAAAAAAAAGAGATTTCTTTGCCTGAGCATTTCATGCAATAGAGAAGATGTCTTTTAACGTTTGAAAGTTGCAGGCAGTTACTTTATGCAAGTCAGTTCTGGAAATTTATCTAATATCATTGCATGCTATGGGATTTTTGTTAATAGATTTAGGAATTCTTGTAGAAGCTTCTTGCAAGGAATTGGAGAAAAGAATAAAAATTAATTTACATGTGGAGAGGTGTAAAAAGGGACATTCACATTTCTGTGTTGAGTACTTTGTTTAATGGTCTTTACTACTTAAATTATTGACAAAGCTACCACTTTAAAAAAAGTGATCACTACTTGTGTTTAAGTTCATTCTTCCAGCATCTGGAATAGTAGTGGTGTTTGGAAAATTGTCTGTGATTTAGAACTTCAGTTCTACTTCCAAAAATAACTTGAAATTGTATGCACCAACTTGGTGCAGCTACAAAATGATTGCTTAGGCAACTACCGAATCATAGCTGGCTGCCCTGAAGTATAGTATTTTCTTACTATTTTATTTTGTTTTATATAGATATTTTGGGTAAATTCTGTTGCTTTTTGCTTTCAAGGTGGCTTTAAGATTAACTGTCTAAAGTGCAGTCATCCAGGTATAATTAGGCCAGGTCATCTGTCTCATCTTGACTGAAGAGAAAATGGAACAAATTCATGCTGTTCTCTTCTTTCATATCTGAAAAGTAATTCCTGGATAATTGATTTGCTTTCATAAAATAACTCTATTGGCAACATATTTGTCCATCACTAATTAAAGCATGAGAGAAGTTTTAAGTTTGAAAGGAAAATGGAGTTCTAAAATTTTATATGGCCAGCAGAAGTATGTGTTTCTTATTTGCACTTAAGGCAAAGTTTCTACATGTCAGTGTTGTAAAGTTCAGCCCTTTTTCTGTGTTCATCAAATACATGATCAAAAGGAAACATTTTGGCTGAGATGCCTTTAAATGCATTCTAATAATAAAATTATTGCCTCAAGCTTAAGTAATGTATTTGATACTGAAAGCTAAGTGCTTTCCATGCAATGCCAAGGATGAAGGTCTTCCTCATCACTGAAATGTGATACACTGCTTTAAGATGTTATGAAAAATGTGCTGTTATTAGTAAGTTTTTACATGGCAAACTGGATGTCTACTTAGTTGACTACGAATTTGTATTAAAACTTGAACTACTTTTTAATGTTAATTCAGTATCTATTAAAGGTACAACAGCCTCTACACCTTTCCTTTTCTTGGTGGTAAACCTTGTTGGTGCACCACTCTGGGGTTGAAAAAAAACCATGAATGATAATCCAGTAGTGTTTATGATGGATGTGGTTCTCTAAGTTTTTCTTCCACTTTCTGATATTGTTAATACTTTTTGTCTTCTTACCGCTTTATTCCCACTCCTTGATATTTTCTTCCTCATCATTCCAAAATACTGTTCTTGAATTGTCTTGAATTCTTCAAGAGCCATCACCAATACATATTTTACATTTGTGAAGTGACCCTAAACCATCACACTGTTATCAGAATGACCTGATGCACTTCTGTAATGCCTTGTCATTCAGTTTTTGTTGTAGACATTGTCACTCCCATCTAAACAGGCTTTGCCTTTCAGTGGAAGGAAGCCCTGTGTATTTAAGCTTCAAAATACTTACTCTGAAATTTCCACAGAGTTAGATTGTTCAGGCCAGAGGCAGTGCATATGATGAGTAATACAATTGTCAGCCTATGTTACCTTTCTCCCAAAATTCTGGAAGTCCTACTTCAGTGCATTAATTGCACACATGTATTTTTCTTTCTGGTCTGCTGTAAGTAAAGGACTTTCCAAGGTTGTCTGTGCTCAGGTTGGACATAATTCTTCAGAGCAGCATTATAGTCACTTACTTTAAAAGGGACAAATGGTATAGCAGTAGTGCTGAGTTGACTTGGTGGCAGCAGCTGAAACAATATAGCCTCAGCAAAAAATTCTTGGGTCAGAAATCACATCTCATTAAGCAAGCTTCTAGCAGACTCTGTAAGAATAGATAGTTGAGGTCTCTGATAGGAAGAGGATATTTTACCTAACCTTTGCATGGCTTTGCAATAAACAAATCTTTTTTAAAAGTGCTGCTAAATCACCAAGTAATCCAGGTTACATAAGTTGAGACTTTTAATTTAACTGATAATACAATGCTTTGGGAAGAGGCGACTGTTTTGAAAGCAGCAAGAATTTTGCTTTTCATTTTATCTGAATCATTGATGATTAATACACTTTTATAGAATCATAGAATAGTTAGGGTTGGAAAGGACTTTTATAACTTGTCATCTGTTTGAGTTAACTCTTGTGGGTATCTGCTTGATCTGCAGAATGTTATTTCATTTGTATTTTCCCAAGGCACTGCAAGCTGTTTAAACTTCTTCTATCCTCCACTAAAAATCCTTTATCTGACTTTTCCTTAACTTAACCCCCTGGGACACTTCAACTTGTAACCTCAAAACTGAATTCTCAGCTGTCATTCTTCATATGAAAACCTCCAAATTGGACCTGTCATGAATGTATTATTAGATCAGAAGATGACACGCGCTGTTACACAGGTGCTAGTGGCCCCTCTTTTTTCCCCACCATTGAAGCCTTTACTTTGCAAGGTTTTTAAAAACTATATGGAAACATTGATCTGGTAGGTATCTACACTATGAAGTTATGTCTGTAAATTCAGTTAGTCCCAGATTCCTTAAAATCTCATTCATAGACTATTAAGAGCTTTAT
Source organism: Psilopsiagon aurifrons (assembly GCA_025447955.1). Lineage (NCBI taxonomy): Eukaryota > Metazoa > Chordata > Aves > Psittaciformes > Psittacidae > Psilopsiagon > Psilopsiagon aurifrons. The sequence goes on along the minus strand of JAOEHY010024659.1, from coordinate 3,104 downwards.
TTTTTAGAAATCATAGAATGCCAGACTGGTTTGGGTTGGAAGGGACCTTAAAGCTCATTCAGTTCCAGCCCCCTGCCATGGGCAGAGACACTTTCCAGTAGACCAGGTTGCTGCAAGCCCCATCCAGCCTGGCCTTGTTCAGGAATGGGGCACGACCTTCTGGCTAATTTGCCTGAGCTGATCACGTACACTGCTGAACATGAATGTGTGTAGGGTGGCACTTCTCACCTTCAGACAATGTCAAGTGCAGATTCCCTTATGAAAATATTTCTTGCAAATGGGTTTTTATTAGGACTGTTAGGAAAACTGCAGTGGTAGAGACTCTGGGAAAGATTACAACCCTCAGCGTTGAGCGCCGTTAGTTTGAGGCACCACATAGAACTTAATGGCCCCTGCTTTTGAGTCTTTCACTGATCTCAGCAGATGGAGGACGTATGAACTTCATATGTGCACTGTTAGCAGTTTGAATCCTTAATCTCTGTCTAGACGTTTTTAGCAAGTACAGTAATATAATTGGGTGAAGGGGAGGGGTATAAGGGATATCAGAATAGGACCTTGTGTTGCATACAAAGGTCATCCTGGAGAAAGTGAACTGGTCTAACTAGGAGATTTTTCTTTTTTTGGTAGTTGCTTAACAAAAGTTTGCTACACAAATAGTACAGACGGTTTTTATAAGCAATCTTCCATTATTTTCTGAGCGTACCCTGTTTACATTAGTTTGGGTAAGCAGTAGGATGAATTCATGAGTCCATTGTGTAGTCTTGTGGTTCTATTAATGTATATAAAGCAGGGAGCAGACAACTGAAATAATCTCTTGTAGTCCTTAATTTAAGCTTGTATTGTTCCTGGAAAGGAATTGAATTTTGAAATGTATTTCAGACAACTAGCAAGAAAACAAACAAACCCCAAATTGGACACTGGGAAACAAGCAGGCAGATGCTTTTTTAGCAAGCTGATAGGTGCTGGTGAATGCGTAGACAGATTTCTCACTAGACAGACATTTAATTCAGAATGTGTTTATAGCCACTCTAAATGGTCTCTAGCTCTGCAGAAGGTACATCATAGCAATTCAGTCTGCAGATGACAGCCACAGATAACTGTGGTGAAGCCTTTGAGAAAACTGCTTAGAATTTTATAGCCTGTGGCATTTGGGGGAGAAAACTGATAGCTACTATGTGACTCAATAGAAATGCTTAACAATTGGTGGCAGATTTTAGCTTTCTGGTTGGGCTGTTGATAATTGCTACCTTAATTTAATCTAGGTGACCTGGGGAGATCATAATTTCCAAAACACACTTTGCTTTTATTGATGAAAAATGTGACCTTGGACTACAGCTTTCAGAGTGCAAGACAGCTTCAGATAAGATATGGATAATAGGAGAAATCTGCACTCTCCTGTAATGAAAAAACCCCAAGTAAATAAAGATAACCAAACCCAGAAATCCAGCCCAAAACAAAATGAGCAGCTGTTTCTTAATGGTGTGTGGGTTTCTGACAGGAAAATAAACATTAATGGATCTCCACCAATAGTCTTACAAACTAGCACATCAATTTACCAGCAACATAAATGTGCACACTACCCTGACTCTATTTATTTTTCTACAAGAAACGGCTGCTCAGATAAGCTCCTACACTCAAGCATTTATCAGATATGTAGTAATCTGTACTGTAGCTTCAAAATGGGATCACTTTCCCATGTCTTATCTGTCCTGTGAAATAAAAATTATGCACAATTTTACAATGTGTGTATTGATAGAGTAGGAGCAACATAGCTTCCTGTTAAATATTTTGTGTTAGTCTTGGTGGGCAGGTCACTCTTGAAAGTGAATGATGCACAAAGAGCAGTCAACATCGCAAGGAAGCAAAATGTCAGTTCCTTAAGTAGGAATTTAGCAGTAGTTGTTATTAATCCACAAATATGGGAAAAAATCCTTCATTCTTGCTTTTATCCTTGGGGAAGGTGCATAGGTACTGTGTGTGTTTTGCAGCGGCGAGATGAGGTTGGCGTTGTTACTCTGTGGAAGCTTAGCTCCTGTGTGAAATGCTCAGTGGCAAAACAGTATTTTCAGACCCTGTGCTTTCTTAGCAGTGATGTTGCAGGAGATTTCCAGGCTTGACTTTGTGGTAAGCAGCCTTTTCTTTTGGTCCAGTCAGTTTTTCCTTTTATCTGTAATAAGTTTGGCTTCTCAAATTTCAGCATTACCTCCTTCTTTGCTCTCAGGCTTTAACCACAAACATCTGTGAAGAATTCTTGAAAGAGACCCAGCCAGTATGTTCTTAAAGGCACTATCTTTTCTAGGACAAGTAATGTAGTTGGGAAAAAGGAAAAGTTGAAGGAAATATAATTCCATCTTCAGGTCAAAAAGAAACATGTCCTGAATTCCTTGAATCCCTACCCAGAGGAAAATAGTCTCTAAAAACCTTTTTTTCTTCTTTTTTTCTTTTCTTCTTTTTCACCTCAGCTGCACAATAGTAATGTCTGTACTCGCTTTGAAGCGCATCTAGGAGTTCTCATTGATAGATGATTAATTTGAAAGCTTTTACCAATGTATTCCTATCTCTTGTGTTTTCTGTGTTATGGACTAAAGAGGAACTTTAAAGCACAACAGGAATAAAGACACAGTGAAACCCATTTTGAAATCCAGTCTTGGGGAGAGCTTGTTGCTTCTTAAGAAAGGTAATGTGAAAAGGGTGCTTCTCATTGTAGATCATGGGTCTGTGTTTCTGTACTTTAAGGTTCATTTACAGGTCTGTCACACCCTAGACAGGTGCTGAGTTTGTCATCCATCGTTGTGTAGACAAGCAGGGAGGTGCTTCGTCACCGAATCTTCAGGAGCGCATTGTTGTCCTCCCTTCTGGTCCCTTCTGATTTCCATTCCTGCTCTTCCCTGTATATCATATTTCCCCTAGAAATGTGCTGAGATTTCCTGTTGTACCACTGATGATGAGAAATGAGCTTTTACAGGCTTGATATTGGTTATTGTCATGGGTTCGGCAGTAGCACTCATTTTTCTCCTTCTTGGTAGCTGGTGCAGTGCTGTGTTTTTGAATTTCAGCCTGGGAGCAGCGCTGATAACACCAATGTTTTTAGTTATGGCTTAGTG